>JBBPBX010019237.1:32101-44660 GCA_038048925.1 Garcialebias charrua
AGGGGGGGTACTGTAGGGATGGCACCATCTATTGGGCATCCCTTGTCTGTGCTCCCTTTTGTCGCCTCATTGTTTAAATTGATTTCCTTCTTGTGTTCCCAGGTGTTTGTAATTACGTCCTGTCTTGTCTGTGTGTATATATAGTCTGCCTGAGAGTCTGTCCTTTGTCGTGTCGTTGTTGGGTATATCCTGCCAGTCTGTCCTGTCTGATCCTGTCTGTCCTGATTCCTGATCCCTTGTTAGAGTAAGTTTTGCTGCCTCGTCAGCTCTCTTTAATTTGTCATTACAAAGTATTTATTTTTTATAATTCTCGAGTCCTGACTCTTGCCTGCAACAATTGGGTTCTACTCCTGTCCTGACTTGCCTGAAACCCTGACACTAAATACTTTAAACTAATGTATTAAAAAAAAAAATCCATGACGATTGTGCGGCTCATGCATCATTCAGCCAATTATGTGTCATGTCCAATCTTATTTTGAAAAACCGTGATAGAGCGAGTCCGTGAAAAACAAACCGCGAAGTAGAGAGTGTCTACTGTGTAATGGATACAAAAAACAAAAGTTCCATCACTTATCTCCTGAATCAGCTAAAATGTTTCAAGAATAATTCCACAAAGAGCACTAAGCATGTAGAAGTAGTTAGATGGCAACGGGGCAGCACTGTCGGACAGTTGGTAGAGCTGCTGCTTCTCAGAGAGAAGGTTGCAGGATCATATCCCAGCAGGGGACCTTTCTGGGTGGAGTTTGCACATGTTCTCTTCGTGCATGTGTCGGTTTTTTCCTCCCACAGACCAAAAACATGCATGTTAGGCTAATTGGTAACTGTCCCTATAGGTGTGAGTGCGAGAGTGAATGGTTCTTTGTCTCGTTTGTCTCTACAGGTATGTGTCCCTGTGAGGGACTTGCAGTCTATCCGGGTATACCTCGCCTCTTCCACAGTAACTGCTGGATATGGGCACCAGTGACCCCTGTGACCCGTAAAGGAAGCAGCAGGTAAAGATAATGGATGGAAAGATAGCAACAAATACACAGGGGACGTACAAAAACCAAGCAGGAAAACAGACGTGTGAATGCCGACTCAGCATTTCACACCTGCTTTGATGTCAAACTGTGACAGGTACTGTGCTCACCTATGTCCCACGTCACGGGGTCGCTGCTCTCTATCTCCTTGCGTCCGATGACGTACCAGACACAAGCCATCCAGTGAGCCAGCAGAGCAAACACAGACATGAGCAGAGTGAGGACCACGGCGCTGTACTGGGAGTAACGGTCCAGTTTCTGCAGGAGGCGCAGCAGACGCAGCAGGCGGACCGTCTTCAGCAGGTGCACTAACGACGTCTGGCCAAGAAGTGGGGAAGTGGAACACACAGCACACAACCTGTAATACTTGCTTTTTTAAGTCTAATTTAGATGTTTTGAACTATTAATGATCTTCTGCTACCGGTGTATGAATGTGTGTAGCACTTTGAGATTTTCACTACAGTAATGAAAAGTGCGTTATAAATTGAATTCATTATTATTATTATTATTATTATTATTATTATTATTATTATTATTATTATTATTATTATTATGGTGTTTTGTTCATTAGCAAACGGTCATAAGAAGTTCTCATTTTGTAAAAAAAACCAACATAAAAATGTTTGTTCAAAGAGAGCAAGCACATCTAATGTTGCTGTAGAACTATTTTCAATCTCCTTACCAGAAAAACACACATTAGTCACAGATATTGTTGCGTTTGTATTGACAGTCTTACCACTGTGATGTTAAAAGCGTAGAGAAGGTCAAAGGGCAACGCTGCAACCAGATCCACAAAGAACCAGGTGGTGCAGTAATGCAGGTAAATGGATCGGGCGTCGTACACCACCTGACCCGACTGGCTCACATACGTGGTCCGGAAATTCAGGATAATATCTATAAAAGGCACAGCAGACTTAACGGCAAAATAAATAATAAAACCAACATTAAAACATACAAAGCTGTGATTATTTATTTTTTTTGCGTTCCGCTCTGATTTTAGTTTCTGCAGCCGGCACAGAAACAACGTTTTACATAAATCGACCTGCACGTGGTTGTGAGTGAGCTCGTTTAGAATCACCGTCTGTCTGTTTCCACACAAATCTGTCGTGAAGTTGTGTGATGGATGCGTTAAAGCAATTTTGTTGCTGTAAAATTGTCACGATGTGAGAGAAATCTAATTAGGATTTATAACCAGGGTGACACTGACACTCCGAGTGGGCGAGAAGCAGTGGGAGGTAGTCATGTGCTCGCCATTGCCAAGGAAACAGCTGCACCGAGGAAAACTGCTGTCCTCACTTGAAACTCTCTGCTCTTCCAGTGTTGATGTTTTCACGTGAAGGTTGTTTCATGTGCAACATGCAACTAATGATAAAGATACAATCACAGTCAGAGACAATGCATATTTTTGAAATTATCATTTTTAATGACACATCTGGCACATCCTTGATTATTAACCCCCTGCTGAAAGGCAAAACTGGACAACGATGTCTATGTATGTCTGTTAGCAAAATATATTATGAACAACAGAAGAAAATTTGATCAAACTGGCAGAAAATAAGAATTTTTTGCACATCTATAACTGATAAACCTTTGAAGTTCTGATTTCAGATGTCGCTACAATCGATTTACCCTTAAAGCACAAAAATAGCTATAACTCTGCAAATCTGATTAATATTGAACTAAAACTTAATGTGGTAGTGTCTGAGACTGAAGCACAACACATATTCGGTGCACTAACAGATTGTGCACAATCTTTGGTTGTCATTTTTACCACCAAATGAACACTCAATAGGTTTTTTGCGGACTCACTCTATCGCGGTTTTATTTAAGTACTGTATCCACCTTATTCTTGGGGGTGTCACTGTAGAAGCGATAATGTGTCGTACTTCCGTTTGACCCCGGAAGTAGAATTTTTGCATTGGCTCCTCGTTGTTTGCTTGCTAATCTGCGCGCATCGTAGAAGTTCTGTTAAAGTTCTGTTTTCTGTTATTTTGAGCTAATATTGTCACGAAGATGTCTTGTGGAGCTCTGGTACCTGTTGCACTGTTCGTGGCTGTATGAATAATCAGACGAAGCTGAATTTGTGGCTGCAACTAGTGTGTGTTGAACATGCTCCGAAAACAAAAACCTGCATCCTTCTTTGTGGCTGGGCTACGAGAAACCACCTGAAAAAAGACTCTGTATCCTCCAGAGGATCGAGAACACCAGGTATGATTTAAGAGACAGCTTTTAGTGTTATGATTTTATGTAGTCAGTGATTAAATGATACTAATATTTTCGTTCATAACTGGCAAATAAACACACGCACCTATATGTATGCTGTGTGTGCGTTTATTTATACATATCTATCTATATATCTATATATATATATAATATAGGTGTGTGTTTATATATATATATATATATATATATATATATATATATATATATATATATATATATATATATATAATATATATATATATATATATATATATATATATATATGGTGTGTGTGTGTGTGTTCATAAATGAACCCTAATGTTTGTATAATGTACTTTTACTTTCAGATGGGCTTGATGAGAGTGTGGAGCTGCTCAACACCACCAGTCACATGCAGCATGACTGTTGGAATGTGGATTGACATAATGTCAGAACAAACCAACGACCTTATTCTATGGTTGCCCCGTGAAACAATTAAAGCAACATGTTTTGCAGAAAGCTAAAAACTTGGACTCCAGAAGTGAATCATACATGCAAATAACACTGTGAAATATTTATTGGCTGTTTCTCCCTCTGGAATAATCATGTTTATTTCAGATGCTTATGGTGGTAAATGCAGTGACAGGTATATAACACAGAACTCTGGGTTTCTGGACTATCTGCGTGCTGGAGATCAGGTGATGGGTGATCGTGGTTTCACAGTGAGGGACCTGCTGCAAGAGCTATGGTGTCAATTTAATCATTCCAGCATTCACACGCAAAGGATGCCAGCTTATTTCAAGTGAGAAGTGAGAAGACATTAAATGTAAACATTTTTCTCAAACATGTACAGTACTGGTGTACTTACTGTAAACGTAACACAACTCTTAACATGTTTTTTTAAAGGATATGTTAACTATATTACATTAGAAAAGTATTTGCTAAAATGATTAATTTGTTATGTACAATAGTTGACTGTTAACCTTCTTACAAGGTTAGTTTTTTGTGTGCACTATATCAGTTAATTTTGGATTAAACTACTGTTTCTATCTAAATGTCACTTTTGTCATTATCAAGTTTTTAAAGATCGTTTCCTGTCTATTTCATTATTTGTTTTCATTTACTGTATTTTATTAAAAGTTCTCAAGGTGCTTCATTTGTGAATCAGTAAAGTCTTTGTCAAAAGAAATGTCAAGCTCCAGGTGCTCAGTTGGTGTCCAGATAAACATCTTGCAGCTCAAAAGTCCAAAGCAACATCATTGTTAGCTGGACCTGGTGATGTGTAGTTTTAATGCTTAGACTGGGCTTTATGTTTGTTTAAATAAAGTGTCCCAGCTCTCTTAACATAACAGGACCAACCTTGTTAATGTGAAGATACTAATAAGCTTCAGAGCTTTTCAGATTGCTCATCGCTTCGCCATCTGAAGCAACTGTCAAAGTAGCTAAGTATGCTAGTAGCTAAACATGCTAGTCTACGTTATTTTCGGCCACTTCTTCAAGTCGTCCTCCCACCCCTCAACAGCTGTAGGTAGCGGTAAAACAATATCTCCACATTTGAGTTGTGATAGTTTATGTTCCCACATATTTTATGACCTAAAACCTCTGACGAAAACCGGTTAGCGCGTTGCTAGCGTGTAACAAAAGTGCCGGTTCTGACTTTCAGCGGAAGTCGTTCACATAATTCGCGCAAGGCATCATGGGGCGTAGGAATAAGGTGGATAGTACATGTACATAAATCAAAAAAAAAAAGTGCAGCCATTTTGTAGTTTTCTTTCGTTAAGCCTTCACTGTTTTGCCAGTCTAAAGAACTACAATACCCAGAAGTCATCAGTTCACTTCCCAGAAATCAACACTGCTCTGTCGGCCACTGCTTGCTGCAAATGGAGGGAAAGTTTTGCAGCAAAGTCAGAAGTTCTGTAAAGTCCAGTTCACAGGACAGATGTTCTGTAAGGTCCAGCTCACAGGACAGATGTTCTGTAAGGTCCAGCTCACAGGACAGATGTTCTGTAAGGTCCAGTTCACAGGACAGATGTTCTGTAAGGTCCAGTTCACAGGACAGATGTTCTGTAAGGTCCAGCTCACAGGACAGATGTTCTGTAAGGTCCAGCTCACAGGACAGATGTTCTGTAAGGTCCAGTTCACAGGACAGATGTTCTGTAAGGTCCAGCTCACAGGACAGATGTTCTGTAAGGTCCAGCTCACAGGACAGATGTTCTGTAAGGTCCAGTTCACAGGACAGATGTTCTGTAAGGTCCAGCTCACAGGACAGATGTTCTGTAAGGTCCAGTTCACAGGACAGATGTTCTGTAAGGTCCAGCTCACAGGACAGATGTTCTGTAAGGTCCAGTTCACAGGACAGATGTTCTGTAAGGTCCAGCTCACAGGACAGATGTTCTGTAAGGTCCAGCTCACAGGACAGATGTTCTGTAAGGTCCAGTTCACAGGACAGATGTTCTGTAAGGTCCAGCTCACAGGACAGATGTTCTGTAAGGTCCAGTTCACAGGACAGATGTTCTGTAAGGTCCAGCTCACAGGACAGATGTTCTGTAAGGTCCAGTTCACAGGACAGATGTTCTGTAAGGTCCAGCTCACAGGACAGATGTTCTGTAAGGTCCAGTTCACAGGACAGATGTTCTGTAAGGTCCAGTTCACAGGACAGATGTTCTGTAAGGTCCAGCTCACAGGACAGATGTTCTGTAAGGTCCAGCTCACAGGACAGATGTTCTGTAAGGTCCAACTCACAGGACAGATGTTCTGTAAGGTCCAGTTCACAGGACAGATGTTCTGTAAGGTCCAGTTCACAGGACAGATGTTCTGTAAGGTCCAGCTCACAGGACAGATGTTCTGTAAGGTCCAGTTCACAGGACAGATGTTCTGTAAGGTCCAGCTCACAGGACAGATGTTCTGTAAGGTCCAGCTCACAGGACAGATGTTCTGTAAGGTCCAGCTCACAGGACAGATGTTCTGTAAGGTCCAGTTCACAGGACAGATGTTCTGTAAGGTCCAGCTCACAGGACAGATGTTCTGTAAGGTCCAGTTCACAGGACAGATGTTCTGTAAGGTCCAGCTCACAGGACAGATGTTCTGTAAGGTCCAGTTCACAGGACAGATGTTCTGTAAGGTCCAGCTCACAGGACAGATGTTCTGTAAGGTCCAGTTCACAGGACAGATGTTCTGTAAGGTCCAGTTCACAGGACAGATGTTCTGTAAGGTCCAGCTCACAGGACAGATGTTCTGTAAGGTCCAGTTCACAGGACAGATGTTCTGTAAGGTCCAGCTCACAGGACAGATGTTCTGTAAGGTCCAGTTCACAGGACAGATGTTCTGTAAGGTCCAGCTCACAGGACAGATGTTCTGTAAGGTCCAGTTCACAGGACAGATGTTCTGTAAGGTCCAGCTCACAGGACAGATGTTCTGTAAGGTCCAGTTCACAGGACAGATGTTCTGTAAGGTCCAGTTCACAGGACAGATGTTCTGTAAGGTCCAGCTCACAGGACAGATGTTCTGTAAGGTCCAGCTCACAGGACAGATGTTCTGTAAGGTCCAGCTCACAGGACAGATGTTCTGTAAGGTCCAGTTCACAGGACAGATGTTCTGTAAGGTCCAGCTCACAGGACAGATGTTCTGTAAGGTCCAGTTCACAGGACAGATGTTCTGTAAGGTCCAGCTCACAGGACAGATGTTCTGTAAGGTCCAGTTCACAGGACAGATGTTCTGTAAGGTCCAGCTCACAGGACAGATGTTCTGTAAGGTCCAGTTCACAGGACAGATGTTCTGTAAGGTCCAGCTCACAGGACAGATGTTCTGTAAGGTCCAGTTCACAGGACAGATGTTCTGTAAGGTCCAGTTCACAGGACAGATGTTCTGTAAGGTCCAGCTCACAGGACAGATGTTCTGTAAGGTCCAACTCACAGGACAGATGTTCTGTAAGGTCCAGTTCACAGGACAGATGTTCTGTAAGGTCCAGCTCACAGGACAGATGTTCTGTAAGGTCCAGTTCACAGGACAGATGTTCTGTAAGGTCCAGCTCACAGGACAGATGTTCTGTAAGGTCCAGTTCACAGGACAGATGTTCTGTAAGGTCCAGCTCACAGGACAGATGTTCTGTAAGGTCCAGCTCACAGGACAGATGTTCTGTAAGGTCCAGCTCACAGGACAGATGTTCTGTAAGGTCCAGTTCACAGGACAGATGTTCTGTAAGGTCCAGCTCACAGGACAGATGTTCTGTAAGGTCCAGTTCACAGGACAGATGTTCTGTAAGGTCCAGCTCACAGGACAGATGTTCTGTAAGGTCCAGTTCACAGGACAGATGTTCTGTAAGGTCCAGCTCACAGGACAGATGTTCTGTAAGGTCCAGCTCACAGGACAGATGTTCTGTAAGGTCCAGTTCACAGGACAGATGTTCTGTAAGGTCCAGTTCACAGGACAGATGTTCTGTAAGGTCCAGCTCACAGGACAGATGTTCTGTAAGGTCCAGTTCACAGGACAGATGTTCTGTAAGGTCCAGCTCACAGGACAGATGTTCTGTAAGGTCCAGTTCACAGGACAGATGTTCTGTAAGGTCCAGTTAGACTGTAAGATCAGATGTTCTGTAAGGTCCAGTTCACAGGACAGATGTTCTGTAAGGTCCAGTTCACAGGACAGATGTTCTGTAAGGTCCAGCTCACAGGACAGATGTTCTGTAAGGTCCAGTTCACAGGACAGATGTTCTGTAAGGTCCAGTTCACAGGACAGATGTTCTGTAAGGTCCAGTTCACAGGACAGATGTTCTGTAAGGTCCAGTTCACAGGACAGATGTTCTGTAAGGTCCAGTTCACAGGACAGATGTTCTGTAAGGTCCAGTTCACAGGACAGATGTTCTGTAAGGTCCAGTTCACAGGACAGATGTTCTGTAAGGTCCAGCTCACAGGACAGATGTTCTGTAAGGTCCAGTTCACAGGACAGATGTTCTGTAAGGTCCAGCTCACAGGACAGATGTTCTGTAAGGTCCAGTTCACAGGACAGATGTTCTGTAAGGTCCAGTTCACAGGACAGATGTTCTGTAAGGTCCAGTTCACAGGACAGATGTTCTGTAAGGTCCAGCTCACAGGACAGATGTTCTGTAAGGTCCAGTTCACAGGACAGATGTTCTGTAAGGTCCAGCTCACAGGACAGATGTTCTGTAAGGTCCAGTTCACAGGACAGATGTTCTGTAAGGTCCAGTTAGATGTTCTGTAAGATCCAGTTAGATGTTCTGTAAGGTCCAGTTCACAGGACAGATGTTCTGTAAGGTCCAGTTCACAGGACAGATGTTCTGTAAGGTCCAGCTCACAGGACAGATGTTCTGTAAGGTCCAGTTCACAGGACAGATGTTCTGTAAGGTCCAGTTCACAGGACAGATGTTCTGTAAGGTCCAGTTCACAGGACAGATGTTCTGTAAGGTCCAGTTCACAGGACAGATGTTCTGTAAGGTCCAGTTCACAGGACAGATGTTCTGTAAGGTCCAGTTCACAGGACAGATGTTCTGTAAGGTCCAGTTCACAGGACAGATGTTCTGTAAGGTCCAGTTCACAGGACAGATGTTCTGTAAGGTCCAACTCACAGGACAGATGTTCTGTAAGGTCCAGTTCACAGGACAGGCAGGAACATCACATGATCCTGAAGATGAACTCATCCTTCAGGTTGTATCTTCGCTGCTGGACTGCAGCTGATCTGGACTCTGACCCGGATCCTGGGAGCTGCAGGGTCCAGTCAGGTTCTGGTCGTGCGGTGCTGGTCCGGACCGGGCCAAAGGTGGTGGACTAAATCCTGGAGCAGCAGTACACGCACATCAAGCCAGATGGAGTGGTGGGCTTCAGTCATGCTGTATCGGGAATATTTTCATCTATCGGGTTGGACCAGAACCGAGCTGCTCCTGTATATATAAATACTGTATGTTGTTAAAATGAGTAGGTTTAAAGTTTAGAGGCTGATTTGAGGCTTCATTGATGCAGGATAGTCTGCAGAAACAAACAGAGTTGGAATAGAACAGAGTTGGACCGGAAGCAGAACTGTTGCTGTTCTGCAGAGCTAGTAAGTAAAATTTAGTAACGTGTTGTTAAAAGTCTTTAAGAGTTTAGAAGATTCCAAGAGTGTGGGAAGGGTTTCTAAAGCCATAATATAAAGTTTACTGCACTTGAACTTGAACTTGGACTATACTGTATCCTTACATCACGGTTTTTCACTTATCGTGGGGCTTCAGGGTACGGATCCACCGCGATGAACGAGGAGCTACTGTAGCACAAAAATGTGTTGTGGTTGTAGCCGACAGTCATTTCTTTAACACATACTTGAAGTTCTTCTTACGACCTTTGTGTCAAACTTCAGCAATAACTGATGGAGTCACACTGTGAGTCTGTCAGCAGAACATCTAATGAAACACTAAACTACACCTGGATGTAACTTTCTGAAAGTAAGCACTGAATGAACTACAACTGATTAACTGTTGCAGTCAGTTCAATTCAAAATGGTTATAATGTAGTCATTCACATCGCAGACTCTGACCGTGACATCTGGTGACTGCATGAAATTGTGCATATTGTTATTTCAATGTTCGACCAAAATGGCTAAAAGCTTCAGAATGTTGGGTCTGTAATGGGGAATAAGTGGATTTGTGTTACCGAGCATGAAAAGCATCTCCACGGCCACGTCGCTCCATATGGTGCTGCGGCTGACAAGTGACGGGTGGTCGCCCCCCTCGTTTTGACTGGCAAAGCAGACGTTAAAGGGCACGGTGACGGCAACGTAGAAGGTCGCCAGGAGGATGAGCCAGTCCCACAAGGCCTTGGAGACGCTGTAGTGCAGCAGGAGAAAGTGTGACTTCCTCACAGACGCCACCTTGTACTCAGGTGGGGAAGGTTTCTGAAACACACTCTGAAAACAGCAGAAAATCTCTCAGCGCTTGAAGTTGAGATCAAAACACAAGTAAAGCTCACTTTATATGCACATTTTATTTGACACACACCACTGATTTATGTGCCATTATAAAAATTAATAATAATAATCAGAGCTTCATCATCGCAGTTCACATTTATTTTTCTGACCCTTTCACTTGTGGAAAATTTCATTCAAATACGTCGCCTCGAGGTTGTTAAAACTGGAGAAAGTGTTGATTAAAATGGCACCTGAGTTTACATAGTGAATAACAAAAAAGGTTTTAGAGATTAAAAAAACACATTTGCCTTTGGGTAAAGGTCTACGGTAAATATGCAGTGTACAGCAGTCCCTCGTTTATTGCGGGGGATCTGTACCCTGAAGACCGGCGATAAGTGAAAAACCGCAAAGTAGGAATAGTAGTACAAGTAGAAAGTAGTACCGTATTTTCCGGGTGAAAAGTCGCACCGCCCTATATGTTGCATTAGTCCAATTATGTCCAATAAAGTGGAAAAATTCATAAACGTGTCGCAGCTCCGTATACGTCGCATCTACAGGTAGTCCCCGACTTACGAGCGAGTTCCGTTCCTGCGAGTTGCTCGTAACACGAAAATTCGTAAGTTGGAACACGAAGCACGTGTTCTCGTAAGTCCGGATTTTCGCTCGTAAGTTGGAACATTTATGCTAGCGCTACTACAAACACTCGTTTTTCATCAAAAACATTCATATTAGTTCATAAACATGGTCGGAAACGTGTTTCCAAATGGTTAGCTAACACACTTTCATCTAAAAACACAAAAAAGTGCTGTATTTTTTACAAATTTACTTCTCTTTCGCCAGCTCGTAAGTCCGGGACCTCGTATGTAAGAGCACTCGTAAGTCGGGGACTACCTGTATTATGCGTCACCGCTGACGTGTCGCGTATGTTACGCGTCACGGCTGCATATGGCGGCCACAGGAGCAAGCGAACACGGAAGGACTTTACAAGATTAACACGGTAAAAACAATTATTTATTTGCTGAAAATTATAGCAAAGATGTGTCTGAGCTGAACCTTTCCTTAATAAATTCACGTAATGGTCAAATCAGCTGGATTTTAAAAAGTAGTTTTGCCATGTGCACGCACGCGGGTGGGAAGGCTTCATTTCTTTAAAATTTAGCAAGATAAACACTTAAAATATATATTTGTTAGCTGACATTATAGCAAAAGTGTTCCTGAGCATAACCGTTCCTTAATAAATTCAGTAATGGTCAAATCTGCTGGATTTAAATTGTTTCGCTTTGACGTCTTCCAAACAGCCGCAAAAATAAATTATAAAAAATTTGAATTTTAGCTCAAACATCTCCTACAGCTAAGGTGTTGTAAATGTCCATCCAGTGATTACTTTCTGTAAGTTTCATCATTCATTCATTCAATTCATTCAACCTTTATTTATACAGGCTAGCCTCGTTGAGCCCTGGGGACTCATTTACAAGAGGGACCTGTTTCACTCACACCCAGGGTCAATTTAGAGTCACCAATCAGCCTAACATGCATGTTTTTGGACTGTGGGAGGAAACCGGAGCACCCGGAGAAAACCCACGCATGCACGGAGAGAACATGCAAACTCCACCCAGAAAGGCCCCCGGACCGGGATTTGAACCGGGGACCTGCTCGCTGAGAGGCAGCAGCTCTACCAGTCGTGCCACCGTGCTGCCAAAATCTGTTGTGTGGTTCTTGAGATATTTTGCTAACAACACTAGTTCAGACCTCCAGAGTTCAGGAGGCCGGGCTGCGACTGAGTGAGTCCGAGCAGAGGAGGCTTTTTTCGGACACATGAACTGGGAACGGTCGGTCGGTGGACCCTAGTGGTCTAGTATTGCACACCTAGCGGCCGAAAGTTGTACTGCTCTATTTTTTTCCCGTCAGAATGAATGGAATCTTTCATATCTCAGCCAAAAATTGGTCTAAAAATATGGGAAAAAATCCATAAATATGTCGCTTCACCCCATAAGTCGCAGGACATGAAAATTAGTTTAAAAAACTGCGACTTAAAGGCCAGAAAATACGGTAGTTTATTTTAGTATACATATATATATATATATATATATATATATATATATATATGTATATATATGTATATATATATATATATATATATATATATATATATATATATATATATATATATATATATATATATATATATTAGGGGTGTAACGATACACAAAACTCACGAGACGAGACGAGAAAATCACAGATCTCGCGAGAACGAGACGAGATTTTAACATTAGTTCAAGAAAACTTCAAAGATCGGTTTTATGCCGCAAAAAGGCTTTTATTCTGTTTTAACATGTATTACAAACCCAACTGATGTCTTCATTTTACTGATTGAATCTCCTTAGACCTTAGAACGTTCAACTTTGTTTAAAAAAAAAAAGATATTCACGCAGGACTTTCCAAAAATTGAACATAAATATCCGCATCAG
>JBBPBX010019238.1:0-12705 GCA_038048925.1 Garcialebias charrua
TGCCCCTGGTGAGAGGCGCCGAGCAGGAGTGGGCATACTTGTTGCCCCCCATCTTGGTGCCTGTACGTTGGGGTTCACCCCGGTGAACGAGAGGGTAGCCTCCCTTCGCCTACGTGTGGGGGGACGGGCTCTGACTGTTGTTTGTGCCTATGCGCCAAACGGCAGCGCAGATTACCCACCCTTTTTGGAGTCCTTGGAGGGGGTATTGGAGAGTGCGCCTCCTGGGGACTCCCTTGTTCTGCTGGGGGACTTCAACGCTCACGTGGGCAATGACAGTGAGACCTGGAGGGGTGTGGTTGGGAGGAACGGCCCCCCTGATCTGAACCCGAGTGGTGTTTTGTTGTTGGACTTCTGTGCTCGTCATGGATTGTCCATAACGAACACCATGTTCAGGCATAAGGGTGTACATATGTGCTCTTGGCACCAGGACACCCTAGGTCGCAGTTCGATGATCGACTTTGTTGTCGTCTCATCTGATCTGCGGCCGCATGTCCTGGACACTCGGGTGAAGAGAGGGGCGGAGCTGTCAACTGACCACTACCTGGTGGTGAGTTGGCTCCGATGGTGGGGGAGGATGCCGGTCAGACCTGGCAGACCCAAACGTATTGTGAGGGTCTGCTGGGAACGTCTGGCAGAGTCTCCCGTAAGACGGAGCTTTAACTCCCACCTCCGGGAGAGCTTTGAACACGTTCCGAGGGAGGCGGGGGACATTGAGTCCGAGTGGGCCATGTTCCGCGCCTCTATTGTCGAGGCAGCTTATCAGAGTTGTGGCCGCAAGGTTGTTGGTGCCTGTCGTGGTGGCAACCCTCGAAACCCGGCGGTGAGGGATGCTGTCAGGCTGAAGAAGGAGTCCTATTGGGCCTTTTTGGCCTGTGGGACCCCGGAAGCAGCAGATAGGTACCGACAGTCCAAGCGGCATGCGGCTCGGGTGGTTGCTGAGGCAAAAACTCGGGCGTGGGAGGAGTTCGGAGAGGCCATGGAGAATGACTTCCGTACGGCTTCGAGGCGATTCTGGTCCACCATCCGGCGTCTCAGGGGGGGAAAGCGGTACGCGACCAACACCATTTATGGTGGGGATGGCGTGCTGTTGACCTCAACTCGGGATGTTGTGAGTCGGTGGGCGGAATACTTCGAAGACCTCCTCAATCCTACTGGCACGTCTTCCACTGAGGAAGCGGAGCCTGGGGACTTTGGGTCGGGCTCTCCAATCTCTGGAGCTGAGGTCACCGAGGTGGTTAAAAAGCTCCGCGGTGGCAGGGCTCCAGGGGTGGATGAGATTCGCCCTGAGTTCCTTAGGGCTCTGGATGTTGTGGGGTTGTGTTGGCTTACGCGACTCTGCAATATCGCGTGGACATCGGGGGCAGTTCCCTTGGATTGGCAGACTGGGGTGGTGGTTCCCCTATTCAAAAAGGGGGACCGTAGGGTGTGTTCCAACTATAGGGGGATCACACTCTTAAGCCTCCCTGGTAAGGTCTATTCAGGGGTTCTGGAGAGGAGGGTCCATCGGATAGTCGAACCTCGGATTCAGGAGGAGCAGTGTGGTTTTCGTGCTGGTCGTGGAACACTGGACCAGCTCTACACCCTCAGCAGGGTCCTGGAGGGTGCGTGGGAGTTTGCCCAACCAGTTTACATGTGCTTTGTGGACTTGGAAAAGGCATTCGACCGCGTCCCTCGGGGGGTTCTGTGGGGGGTACTCCGGGAGTATGGGGTACCAGGCCCATTGATATGGGCTGTTAGGTCCCTGTACGACCGGTGTCAGAGCTTGGTCCGCATTGCCGGCAGTAAGTCAGGCTCGTTTCCAGTGAGAGTTGGACTCCGCCAAGGTTGCCCTTTGTCACCAATTCTGTTCATAACTTTTATGGACAGAATTTCTAGGCGCAACCAAGGTGTTGAGAGGATCCGTTTTGGTGGCCTTAGAATCGCTTCTCTGTTTTTTGCAGATGATGTGGTCCTATTGGCTTCATCAGATCGTGATCTACAGCTTTCGCTGGAGCGGTTTGCAGCCGAGTGTGATGCGGCCGGGATGAGGATCAGTTCCTCCAAATCCGAGGCCATGGTCTTGAGCCGGAAAAGGGTAGCATGCCCTCTCCGGGTCGGGGATGAGGTCCTGCCCCAAGTGGAGGAGTTTAAGTATCTCGGGGTCTTGTTCACGAATGAGGGAAAACTGGAGCGTGAGATCGATAGGCGGATAGGTGCAGCATCCGCAGTGAAGCGGGCGCTGTACCGGTCTGTCGTGGTGAAGAGAGAGCTGAGTCGAAAGGCAAAGCTCTCAATTTACCGATCGATCTACGTTCCCACCCTCATCTATGGTCATGAGCTTTGGGTTGTGACCGAAAGAACGAGATCTCGGATACAAGCGGCTGAAATGAGTTTTCTCCGCAGGGTGTCTGGACTCTCCCTTAGAGATAGGGTGAGAAGCTCAGTCATCCGGGAGGGACTCGGAGTAGAGCCGCTGCTTCTCCACATCGAGAGGAGCCAGTTGAGGTGGCTCGGGCATCTGGTTAGGATGCCTCCTGGACGCCTCCCTGGGGAGGTGTTCCGGGCATGTCCCACCGGGAGGAGGCCCAGAGGAAGACCCAGGACACGCTGGAGGGACTATGTTTCTCGGCTGGCCTGGGAACGCCTTGGGATTCCCCAGAGGAGCTGCTCCATGTGGCTGGGGAGAGGGAAGTCTGGGCCTCCCTACTTAGGCTGCTACCCCCGCGACCCGACCCCGGATAAGCGGACGGAAATGGATGGATGGATGTAGACCAGTAGACTGCTAGTCTTTCCAACACATAAACCAGTAGACTGCCATTCTGTCCAGCATGTAGACGAGTAGACTGACAATCTGTCCAACACATAGACCAGTAGACTGCCATTCTGTCCAACATGTAGACCAGTAGATTGCCATACTGTCCAACATGTAGACCAGTAGACTGCCAAGCTCTCAACACATAGACCAGTAGACTGCCATTCTTTCCAGCATGTAGACCTGTAGACTGCCAAGCTCTCAACACATAGACCAGTAGACTGCCAGTCTGTCCAACATGTAGACCAGTAGACTGTCAGTCTGTCAAGCATGTAGACAAGTATAGTGCCAGTCTCTCAAACACATAGACCAGTAGACTTCCAGTCTGTCCAACATGTAGACAAGTGAACTGTAAGACTGCCCAGCATGTAGACCAGTAGACTACCAGTCTTTCCAACACATAGACCAGTAGACTGCAATTTTGTCCAACATGTAGACCAGTAGACTGCCAGTCTCTCCAACACATAGACCAGTAGACTGCCATTCTGTCCAACATGTAGACCAGTAGACTGCCATTCTGTCCAACATGTAGGCCAGTAGACTGTCAGTCTTTTCAACGCATAGACCAGTAGGCTGCCATTCTGTCCAACATGTAGACCAGTAGACTGCCAGTCTCTCCAACACATAGACCAGTAGACTGCCATTTTGTCCAGCATGTAGACCAGTAGACTGACAGTCTGTCCAACACATAGACCAGTGGACTTTCAGTCTCTCCAACATGTAGACCAGTGGACTGTCAGTCTGTTAAACATGTAGACCAGTGGTCTGTCAGTCTGTTCAACATGGAGACCAGTGGTCTGTCAGTCTGTTCAACATGTAGACCAGTGGACTTTCAGTGTGTCCAACATGTAGACCAGTGGTCTGTCAGTCTGTTCAACACATTGACCATTAGACTGCCATTCTGTCCAACATGTAGACCAGTAGACTGTCAGTTTCTCCAACACATAGACCAGTAGACTGCCATTCAGTCCAACATGTAGACCAGTAGACTGTCAGTCTTTCCAACAAATAGACCAGTAGACTGCCAATCAGTCCAACATGTAGACCAGTAGACTGCCAGTCTCTCCAACACATAGACCAGTAGACTGCCATTCTGTCCAATATGTAGACCAGTAGACTGACAGTCTGTCCAACACATAGACCATTGGACTTTCAGTCTCTCCAACATGTAGACCAGTGGACTGTCAGTCTGTCCAACATGTAGACCAGTGGACTGTGAGTCTGTCCAACATGTAGACCAGTGGTCTGTCAGTCTTTCCAACATGTAGACCAGTGGTCTGTCAGTCTGTTCAACATGTAGACCAGTGGTCTGTCAGTCTGTTCAACATGTAGACCAGTGGTCTGTCAGTCTGTCCAACATGTAGACCAGTGGTCTGTCAGTCTGTCCAGCATGTAGAACAGTATACTGCCAGTCTCTCCAACACATAGACCAGTAGACTGCCAGTCTGTCCAACATGTAGACCAGTAGACTGTCAGTCTCTCCAACACATAGACCAGTAGACTGCCATTCTGTCCAACATGTAGACCAGTAGACTGCCAGTCTCTCCAACACATAGACCAGTAGACTGCCATTCTGTCCAACATGTAGACCAGTAGACTGCCAGTCTCTCCAACACATAGACCAGTAGACTACCATTCTGTCCAACATGTAGACCAGTAGACTGCCAGTCTCTCCAACATGTAGACCAGTAGACTACCATTCTGTCCAACATGTAGACCAGTAGATTGCCAGTCTGTCCAACATGCAGACCAGTTGACTGTGTATGTCCAACATGTGGACCAGTGGGCTTTCAGTCCATCCAACATGTAGACCAGTGGTCTGTCACTCTGTCCAACATGAGGACCAGTGGACTTTCAGTCCATCCAACATGTAGACCAGTAGACTGACAGTCTGTCCAACATGTAGACCAGTTGACTGTGTCTGTCCAACATGTGGACCAGTGGGCTTTCAGTCCATCCAACATGTAGACCAGTGGTCTGTCAGTCTGTCAAACATTTAGACTATTTGTCTGTGTCTCTCCAACATGTAGACCAGTGGACTTTCAGTCTGTCCAACATGTAGACCAGTGGTCTTTCAGTCTGTCCAACTTGTAGACCAGTGGACTTTCAGTCTGCCCAACATGTAGACCAGTGGTCTTTCAGTCTGTCCAACATGTAGACCAGTGGTCTGTCAGTCTGTACAACATGTAGACCAGTGGTCTGTCACTCTGTCCAACATGAGGACCAGTGGACTTTCAGTCCATCCAACATGTAGACCAGTAGACTGACAGTCTGTCCAACATGTAGATCAGTTGACTGTATCTGTCCAACATGTGGACCAGTGGGCTTTCAGTCCATCCAACATGTAAACCAGTGGCTTGTCAGTCTGTCCAACATGTAGACCAGTTGACTGTGTCTCTCCAACATGTAGACCAGTGGACTTTCAGTCTGTCCAACATGTAGACCAGTGGACTTTCAGTCTTTCCAACGTGTAGACCAGTGGTCTGTTAGTCTGTCCAACATGTAGACCCGTTGACTGTGTCTCTCATCATGTAGACCAGTGGACTTTCAGTCCCTCCAACATGTAGACCAGTGGTCTGTCAGTCTGTCCAACATGTAGACCAGTGGACTGTCAGTTTGTTCAACATGTAGACCAGTGGTTTGTCAGTCTGTCCAACATGTAGACCAGTGGTCTGTCAGTCTGTCCAACATGTAGACCAGTGTACTGTCAGTCTGTCCAACGTGTAGACCAGTGGACTACCAGTCTGTCCAACATGTAGACCAGTGGACTGTCAGTCTGTCCAACATGTAGACCAGTGGACCATCAGTCTTGTCCAACATGTAAACCAGTGGTCTGTCAGTCTGTTCAACATGTAGACCAGTGGTCTGTCAGTCTGTTCAACATGTAGACCAGTGGACTGTCAGTCTGTCCAACATGTAGACCAATGGACTGTCAGTCTGTCCAACATGTAGACCAGTAGACTGTCAGTCTGTCCAACATGGATCTGATGTTTGGCTCCACAATTTCAGTCTGATCTGTTTTCTGTTCCAGAAGATGAAGCAAGAGACGCAGGCGGACCATCTGCAGAGCAGTAAGAGAAGTTACAATTTTCCTACTTTACAGTAATCCAACATTTTACATTTTAACAAGACACATGTGTTAAGAACTGTTTTAGGTTTTGAAGAGGAAAGAAAAAAATCTGAATTCTCTGACTTAGGAGACAATTCAGAATAAAGTCTGTTTTCAATATATTTTTTGATTAAAGTGTGTTTTAGTTCAGCTGTAAACTTAGGGTTGCAAGTTTCAATTAAGTTTTTTTGGTTTGTTGTAGAGCCTGACTGATATGGAAATTTTGGCTATCGCCATTGCTGATATTGGGAGAGGGAAGGAGAATGCAGATAACCACTATGATAACAGTAATTTTTTTAGCTTTGTCCACTTCCAAGAACAACAAGCCTGTTATTTTAGCACAACTGTTGGCAACCATGAAGCTATGCTCATCAGATCCACACTATACGTAGACCCATAATAGGTTTACAAGTGGTGCACTTGTCATATAAAAGTCTTCTTAACTTGTTTTCACATTTTCTATCCTCCACTATTCACCATCAAGTTATCAAGTATGTTACATTTTTTTCTTTGCAAAGAAGTAAATATTTCAGTCAAACACTGTATTTCATTGAGGTCAACAAAGATAACATTACTAACACTGATATATTCTACCTCTGTTTGATTTATTGTTCCAGATCAAGTTTTACCAGGTAATAGCCTATGCTAGGTTATCTCAATGTTAGCTTGCTAACATGAGAGTCATGTAGCTATTGACAAGCGGGTTGGATGATTGAAGAGAATTTATTAGTGACATGAGGTACAATCCCTTTTAGTGAATATAGGAGGCCCTCAAATTCTCCCTTCTTCACACAAATAAGTTTGTAAAATTAACAAAGTCATTGCTTGCAATTAAGATACACTACATTTAGTTCCCAATAATATAAAAATTGTCCTGGTCTAAGGACTAATGTACACACAACAAAATCTTAAATAGTTTATTATACAGAATAAAAATGAGAGCTAAACCAGAAGGCTATGATGGCCCTAGGAACCTCGTAGCTGAATGTTTAGTTAAAATCTATTGGAATAAATTAGAAAGTTTGGGGGAGAAATAAAGAACACAATAAATAAATACACCTACTGGTTCTCCCTCCCTCCTTGTCCTCCTTGACCTCACTGCAGCTTTCGACACTGTGGACCATAGTATCCTTCTCCACCGTCTTCATGTGGATGTCGGTCTCTGTGACACTGTCCTAGACTGGTTCAAATCTTTCCTCTCCAATGGGCTGGAATGTGTTAGTCTTGGCAATGCCAATTTCCAGACTGACTGTGTCTCCTGTGGTGTCCCTCAGGGGTCAGTTCTAGGGCCCCTGCTATTTTCACTTTACATGCTGCCTTTGGGTCAAATTATTAATCAGTTCAACATTTTTTTTCACTGTTATGCCGACAATACACAGCTTTACATCAGGACTGGAGCATCATCATCATCACCACTGTCATCTTCACTCACTGCCCTCTCTACCTGCCTGGAGGAAATAAGGGCATGGATGAATCAGAACTTTCTTCAATTAAACTGCTCCTAGACTGAGGCCATACTTATTGGCACTCCTCACCAGATACAAACATCAACTTTAACAACAATTTCCTTTTCTGGACAAGACATCCCCCTCTCCAGCTCTGTTACAAATCTTGGAATAAAAATGGACTCTCATCTTACATTTGAAAATCACATTAAGCATCTGTTTAAAACATGTTCCTTCAAAACATCTCCAAACTTCGCCCATCTCTAACTTTTTCTGATGCTGAGAAGCTCGTCCAATGCTTTTGTCTCCTCCAGGCTCAACTACTGCAACTCCCTGTTTATTGGAATCCCTGGCAAAAACCTTCAGAAGCTTCAATATATTCAAAACAGTGCAGCAAGGACTTTATTGAGAGCTCGTAAATTTGAACATATTACGCCCATTCTCCATAACCTCCATTGGCTTCCTGTCACCTACAGAATTCAGTACAAAACTGCTCTCATTACACACCAATGCTTACATGGAACTTCACCGGATTATCTAAAGGTGAAGGACCTTCCTGCACCATATTCATCTACCCGGTCTCTACGATCACAGAACAGTAATCTCCTTCACCTTCCACAAACCAAATTAAGGACTGTTGTTCTACGTGAGTGAGGTAGCCGCAGGACCTTGCAACATGTCCTAACTCCAGCCCAATCCAGTAACGGTTCCTTAATTTTTATCCCTGCACACGAGTATGTGTCCGGAAGGTTAGGATTAAGGCTAAGACGAGGTAATTCACCTAGACTTGTTCACCGTCTAACATCTGCACATCACACCCTCGTTTTCACTCCCTTAGATAGCCTGACTTAGCAGAATGGAGTCAGATCGTATCTCACAGAGAAACATGCATTAACGACAGCCTTACCTCTTGTAGATAAAAATTGTTTCCGGCCTAGTAAAATTTAGGATCTTGGAAAGTAAGATCCTAGGATGTTGTTTATCTTTTGTGGCTAATAAAACCATTCAAAACCTCCAATAATTTTGTCATCTTGAACCAAGTTTTCCATCATTTAATATCAAGATGAGTCAAATAAAAAATCCAGATTTGTACGTTTTGTGTTATTTTAATGATAATTGTAAAGGATAACAGCATAAGCACTTTTTACTACAGAAAAGATTTCATCAGGTTACATGATTGGCATTTCAGAGAGTTAAATGTTTCAAAAACTCACCAAAGGTGTCTTCCACACGCTGGGCTTTAAGGTGTTTTCAGTCTTTAATTAAATTTGAGTTGTAATCCAATGAATAATTTGTATAATCTCCAAAAATGTTGGTTTACTCCACATTAAGTGTTCTACTTCTATCAGGAAACTTGTTTCATGATCCTCTAGGAAAATCTTGTTATTTTTCTACAGAAAAACCTCCAGGTGATTCTGTTGCATTCCAGTCAGAAAAGTCTGCACTTCCAGCAGACTGAATAAGTCTTCATTGTATTTCCACAGAAAAACCTCCAGGTAATTCTGTTGTGTTAAAAATCCCAGTTTAAATCCATCAAAACTGTTGCATTCCATAAAAAATCTGGTAATCCATTTAGGCAAATCAATTATTCCACAAAAGTGTTATATCCATTCAAAAATGTTGTAATCCATTCATTTGTTCTGCAATGCTGATGAACAAGGCTTTCGAAGTAGGCCTAAGGCTAAAATTAGAACACTGTGTTCTCCTAGCCTTCTATCCAAGGCTAGTCAGTTTCCAGCTGGCAGGTCCCCGCTCCGGGGTCGTCTCGGATAAGTGGACTTGTTCCTGTTTAAAGTGCTTTATAAATAAAATGGTATTCATTCATTCATTCAACCTTTATTTAGTCAGGTAAATCTTTTGAACCTCATGGGCTCATTTACGAAAGCGACCTGCTAAAACTAAAGAACAATGAACAGCAGTGGTAGAATTTCCTTAAACAATAAACAAACAAACAATAAACAATAGAAAACAAAAGAGAGAAAAAAACAAAAGAAAGTTTTTTTTTTAACAAAGTATCAAAAAACTAGCAAAACATTATAAGGTAGACGTATAAAATCAAAGACAGGAACAAATCTGCATTGGTTTTTGCCAGGATTCCAACAGATTCTGAAAACCATTTAGAGAAGTCAAGGTCGAGAGCTTCAGATCTTTTTGTAAGATATTCCATGAAGCAGGAGCGGAGTAGGAGAAGGCCCTTTTTCCAAGTTCAGTCCTCACTGACGGAACACTGCAGGTAATCATGTCCTGAGAGCGCACACTGTAGCTGCACTCACGCAAAGACATGTAGGAGGAGATGTATGAGGGCAGCAGACCAAGAAGTGATTTAAAGATGAAAATGTACCAGTGGAAGAGTCTGCGTGAGGTTAATGATGTCCAGTTAACCAGTGAATACAGGGTGCAGTGGTGGGTACGATAATCACAACCAGTTATGAATCTTAGTGCACCATGATAGACAACATCCAACATCCGCAGGGTGCTTGTAGGAGCATTCATGTAGAGAATGTCACCGTAATCAATGGAGGGAAGGAAAGTCACAGACACAAGGCGTTTCCTGACATTCAGTGATAGACATGATCTGTTTCTGAAAAAGAAACCCAGTTTAACTTTCAGTTTCTTCACTAGGTTTTCCACGTGGAGTTTAAAAGAGAGATGTGAATCAATCAGGATACCCAGATATTTATAGGAATCAACAAACTCAATAGAGACACCATTTGAAGATAAAATCAGAGGAAGATCTGCTGGGACCGACTTCCTATTTGAAAAAAACATCCCTTTTGTTTTATCAGCATTTAGGACAAGTTTGAGACGGAACAAATCTGACTGGATGATGTCAAAAGCGGATTGCAGTAACTGGAAAGCCTTAGCAACTGTTTTAGCTCGGCAGTAAACAACTGTATCATCAGCATAGAAATGTAAGGATGCATCAGGGATGCAGTGACCTACATTAGCTATGTAGATTGTAAAGAGAGTGGGTCCTAAAACTGAGCCTTGTGGTACACCATTTTTAACTGTTAAATAGCTGGAAGAAGTACCGTTATGTTGAACACATTGCCTCCGATTGGAAAGATAGTTAGAAAACCAACCGATGGTGTGATCAGAGAAACCGATTTCTGAGAGCTTATGACACAGGATGTTATGATCCACAGTGTCAAAAGCTTTAGACAGGTCTAAGAAAAGTGCAGCACAATAGTCCTTAGCATCCAATGCTTCAACAACATCATTCAGAACCTTCAGAGAAGCAGTTGTTGTGCTGTGTTTTTTCCTGAAACCAGATTGATGAAGAGGTAAGATGTTAAATGAGTCCAGATAATTTTTGATCTGAGAGTTTATCAGTTTTTCTAGAACCTTGGCTAAGATGCAGAGTTTAGAGATCGGTCGATAATTGTTCAGTGAGGTGGGGTCACCTCCCTTCAGCAAAGGAAGAACAAAGGCTGTTTTCCAAGCATCCGGAATGGTGTTTTGGCTTATGGACAGATTAAAGATGTGGGTCACAGGGACTGTGATGATATGAGCAGCCAGCCTTAAGAAGTAAGGTGGAAGTTCATCTGGACCTGCAGATTTTTTTGGATCAAGATCATTTAACAGTTTATTTACCTCACTGACTGAGAACGGAGAAAAAGAGAAGGTGTGATTAACAGATGGTTGACTTGTAGGAGGGATTTGATTTGTAGAAGTTTGATTATTAGATAAAGTGGCTGATTTTCCGTTTGTAACTGTGTCAAATAATGAACTAGAAGCAACAAAATGTTTATTGAAACAGTTCAGGATCTCGTGCTTATTTGACACAGGAACAGAGTCAACAAGAAATTGTGATGGGAGGTCAGATGATTGGGGGGTGCCTGAGAGAGATTTAATGGTTTTCCAGAATTTTTTTGGATCATTTAGATTTTTGGAGGTCTGAGATAAGAAGTAGTTACGTTTTGCGGCTTTGATGGCAGTTGTGCATTTATTCCTTAGCTGCCGAAATTTCAACCAATCAGTGTCTGAGTGTGATTTTCTTGCTGCGGCCCAAAGATGATCTCTCCAGTGTAGGAGATCAGCTAGTTCAGGAGTAAACCAGGGGCTGTCACGGCCCTTTATCCTGAACTGCCGGAAAGGTGCGTGTTTGTTTACAAAGAGAATGAAACTATTATGAAAATAGTTCCAAGCGGTGTTCACGTCATTGAATTGTAGGATATGTTGCCAATCAAAGTGGGATAGATCCCAAAGGAATGACTGTTCACAGAAACGTTTCAAATCCCTTTTTTGAATTATTCTGGGCTTAGCAGGTGGAAGTTTAGTAGATCTAAGAGCTGCTATTACGGAATGATCACTCAAAACGTTAGCAAATACACCTATACCAGGAAATTTGTGAGGAGCATTTGTGAAAAACAGATCTAAGGTAGAAGATTTTTCAGGACATTTTATGTTTGGTCTGGTGGGAGAATCGATAAGTTGTGTTAGATTGAGAGATAGGCAACATTCCTTGAATTTATCACAGAGGGGGGTCGACTCATTCCAATCAATGTTGAAATCTCCAGCCATAACAATCTCATTGTGTTTTAAATTTCCTATGAATTCAGTCAGGGAAGACAGAGCTTCAAGTGTTGCGGAGGGGGGACGATAACATCCAACAACAGTTAAGGGCTGACCTCCTTTCAAAGTGATGTTCACAGCTAAAGCCTCAAACTGGTTTGCGATTGTTTTTTTAGATGCAATCCTGGCAGCCAAAGAATCTCTGATGTAAATAGCGACTCCACCTCCCCTTGTATTACGATCACAACGATAGATCTTAAATTCATTGATTGCCAGGTCATTTTTCAAAACAGATTTTTTAAGCCAAGTTTCAGAGATAACGATCACATCTGCCCCAGAAGAAGTGATTAGGATTTTCAATTCATCAAGTTTTTTTAGAAGGCTACGAGCGTTTACATGCAGAAAACGGAGACCTGAAATATTTTTAAACTCATTAGGTGTACAGTAGTTAGTGATTGGCCCTGGGTTTGGCTGAATCCCTGAGATCAATAACAACATTAATATCAGGCATTTACTTGACTTCTTTGTCAGTGATGTGTAATTACAGGAGTTAACAGTGTGACATTTTGCCCCCATAATTGAACCATGTGAAACGTTGATGAAGACACGATCATTCAGAGCCCAAAAACAATGAAAATGTATGGTATGGTATGACCCAAAACAGTAACTTAATTAATAGTTGAATTCATCCATCCATCCATCTTCTTCCGCTTATCCGGGGTCGGATCGCGGGGGTAGCAGCCTAAGTAGGGAGGCCCAGACTTCCCTCTCCCCAGCCACTTGGAGCAGCTCCTCCGGAGGAATCCCAAGGCGTTCCCAGGCCAGCCGAGAAACATAGTCCCTCC
>JBBPBX010019238.1:12740-44656 GCA_038048925.1 Garcialebias charrua
GGAATCCCAAGGCGTTCCCAGGCCAGCCGAGAAACATAGTCCCTCCAGCGCGTCCTGGGTCTTCCTCTGGGTCTCCTCCCGGTGGGACGTGCCCGGAACACCTCACCAGGGAGGCGTCCAGGAGGCATCCTAACCAGATGCCCGAGCCACCTCAACTGGCTCCTCTCGATGTGGAGAAGCAGCGGCTCTACTCCGAGTCCCTCCCGGATGACTGAGCTTCTCACCCTATCTCTAAGGGAGAGTCCAGCCACCCTGCGGAGAAAACTCATTTCAGCCGCTTGTATCCGAGATCTTGTTCTTTCGGTCATAACCCAAAGCTCATGACCATAGATGAGGGTGGGAACGTAGATCGATCGGTAAATTGAGAGCTTTGCCTTTTGACTCAGCTCTCTCTTCACCACGACAGACCGGTACAGCGCCCGCTTCACTGCGGACGCTGCACCTATCCGCCTATCGATCTCACGCTCCAGTTTTCCCTCATTCGTGAACAAGATCCCGAGATACTTAAACTCCTCCACTTGGGGCAGGACCTCCTCCCCGACCCGGAGAGGGCATGCTACCCTTTTCTGGCTCAAGACCATGGCCTAGTTGAATTCAATCAAAGAGAATTTGTTTGTTCCACAAATTTGTTAAATCCATTCAGAAAAATGGTAATCCAGAAATAGACAATTTTAATCCATTAGAAAATGTGGTAATTCCTGGAAAAATTAGTTAAAAATCCATCATAGCTCAGTCAAGCCGACGAGAGGCCTTTTAGTAGCAGTTAGAAGATGAACAGGGACACTGTGTGCAGGCATTGATCCGAGTCTTCTTTTCACAGTAGAATTTCTCAAGGTATTCCATCATCTGTTCTGCGGTACTGACGAACAAGGCTTCAGAAGCGGTGTTCCCTTAGCTTAAACAAGCTGATAAGCCAAGACCCGTCAGAGCAGATCCCGATGCCGCAAAGAGCACTCCTTTTGTCCAGGAGAAAACTCTTTTTGAATTAATCCAATTTTCTTAAAGTATCCAGCAAATTCAAAGAATTCTTCATGACTTCAGCAACTTCAGCAAATTGTATTCCATAATTATTGTTGAATCTAATTAAGAGATGTTGTTTTGTTCCACAAAAAATATTTTCAGATCAGGAAAAATAGTATTCCACAAAAAAGCAGCTTTTAATCCATCATTGGTTCTGCGGTGCTGATGAAGAAGTCCTTCGAAGCAGGTAGAAGATAAGAAAGTACACTGTGTTCCACTAACATAAACAGCCTCGCGGCGGACCGTCGGCGCTCAGCTTTCCCAAAATTCCTTTAATTTTTCACCAAACAAAGCTATCCTTGTAACTGACTTTTCTTCATGTAGAAGGAGGCTTTTTGCTGTTGAATAATTTTAATTTTAATATAAATTTAGATGAACAAATTCTGTGAAGTATCCCTTACCTCTCTATGGAAAATAAGCCTTGTGACTTAGTCCAGTGTAAAAAAGGGAAATAATCCTTCGCTCATAGCAAGAAGGGAAGTTTTTACTCCAAGTCCTGGGACTTCTCTCATCTCATCCATGTTACCTCTAAAACATGCATTCCTGCACGTAAAGGCAGGAATGTTAACCATTTAACTGCCGCACGTTTCACTGAGGTTTTCAACAATGACATGTTAATTCAGCCCCCGGGGTTCCTCTCCAGCACTGAGGAGCTGACAAACCAGTTTGACTCTGTTTGTTTAAAGGCTTTGGATCAAGTAGCGCCTATCAAAACGAGAAGACCAAAACTCAGGGCCGAACCGTGGCTGAATGACACTACCAGAGCTGCGAGGCAGCAATGCCGAAAGGTGGAGAGGAAGTGGAAAAAAGACAGTCTGCAGGTCTCTTTTGAGATGGTAAAAGAGAGCTGGCGCCGATATCAGAAAGCAGTGAAAACTGCTAAATCACAATACTTCTCTGATATCATTGCTGCAAACTCTCGTAACCCTCGAGTTCTGTTCTCCACCCTAAACTCTGTTCTCCACCTCACTGAACAATCACCCATGGAAGCCTCGACTGAGCTGTGCGAGAACTTCCAACATTTCTTTTTAGATAAAATCGCAACCACCAGGGCTCTCATTTCTCCTCCATCTCACGATCCATCCATCCCACCTCAATCTGTTGCTGTGTTTGACCATTTTGAACCAGTCTCTCTGTCCTCTCTAGAGCAGGTCATGTGCAACCTGAAACCATCTGGCTCCCCCTTCGATGTGGTCCCCCCTCGGCTTCTAAAGGAGGTTTTTCACACTCTAGGTCCCTCCATTCTCTCGATTGTAAATAGCAGTCTATCCTCGGGTGTGGTGCCAAAATCATTAAAACATGCTGCTGTTCAACCCCTCCTGAAAAAACCAAACCTCGACCCGTCAGTATTATCCAATTTCAGGCCTGTCTCCAGACTCCCATTTGTTTCTAAACTTCTAGAGAAAATAGTTGAGTCCCAACTAAAGTGCTTCCTGGAGGATCACGCTATCCCCGAGCTATTCCAGTCTGGCTTCAAATCTCGGTTTTCAAATCCCGGTTAAAAACTCACTACTACTCCATCGCTTTCAATGCCAGCTGATTTGTACTGGATCGTTTGATTTATGATCTGCAATGTTTTTATGTTTTTCGTGTTGTACTTCATTGTATGTGTTGCCTGTTGCGTGTTTGTTTGTCCAGCACTTTGGTGTGGACTTGTTCCTGTTTAAAGTGCTTTATAAATAAAATGGTATGGTATGGTATGGTATCTTGAAGAAAAATGAAATAATAGCTAATTCGGGCTGCATAAGAGTACTCCTTTTGTCCAGGAGAAAAACTCTTCAAATTAAATCCATTTCTTCTTTTGTCCCAGGTCTTTCCAGAAATGTCCAAAAATATCCAAAGGTCTCTTCATGACTTCAGACACTTAGCAACTGAGCAAATTTCTCTTCTCAAACCTCCTTAGTTATGGTCAAAAGGGGGGACTTCAGCCCTCACTTACAGACGGCTATGTCATTTTCTTACTTTTTCATTGGTTATTGGTGAGGTAACTTTTTACACCTCCTCTCAGCCCTCACTGAACAATGACATAATGTCTCTGAGCTCTCAGCCCTCCCTCAGCTTAGGATCACTCTGTGACCTTTTACCCAGTTTTGTCAACTTTTACTTTTATTTGTAGAAGAACACCTTTTAGCGTGCTGTAAATCTTACAAAACATACTAGAACATACACTTTAATCATACTATTCAGTCATATATCTCCAGTTAATCATAGGATACACATTTCACATATTCAATCACTTATCACACTTTTTTTTCATATAAGAACACATTTTATATAATTATATGTGTTCAATTTAGAAGTGAACTGTCCATTAAGAGCCTTAAAACTCTCCTCTGAGCTCTTCCTCTGTGAGTGTAAAAGTGTACACTTTTTTATCTCATTTGACCTATTTCTGCTCAGAGAGACCTGCTTGAGTGCATGTGTTATTATTATTATAACTCCTTGTGTGTTTCTTTGTGTGCATGCTTATGTCTTGATAAGAAGCCTCATCTGTCTGCAATAACGCTTTGCTTCTGAATGTTTTGGTGTGGATCCTGTAATAATTCTTATTCTAATTATTTTGTTAAAATAATTTTTGTTACTTTTAACCAGTCCTTTAAGCAAAAAGCAAAAACTACCTTCCCCAGTAACTCTCTTCTGCAGCTGTGTGAAACACTAAGAAGAGGCCTGGCTGTCTTGCTCCTGCCTTGAGCGTGTGTTGGAGTACGTGAGAGTGTGTGTGTGCACGTGTGTGCAAGTGTGCTCGTGTGTGCATGTGTGGCCCTAGGGAGAGGCTGTATGTTTAGGTAAATATGAGGCCTGCTGTTCGTATGTCTTTGTGTGTCTGTATCATGATTCAAAATGCTATGATTTTATCGCTATTCAATAAAAGATTACATTTATATGTTTGATCAGTTCTGTATGAGATTTAAATACTTTAAAAACTATTTTCTTTCTTCTTGATAAGAAGCCCAAGCTCTTTGCAACAAAACACTACTTGCGGCTTCTTATCTACTCTGACCTAATTCTGTTCAGGCCTCCTCCTGGGCCTGAGTGAACATGCATATATGACCTTTGCTGTGCGTGGGCATAGCAAGGCCTGCTGTGTGGACAGAGTTGAGAGAGGAAAGGAGAGCATGTTCTATATTATAATAACCACAGATTATCACAATAGGTTTTAACTAAAGTGTTGTACAAAGGTTTGCTACAGTGCCATAGTCTGTTTTCAACATAAAAGTCCTGCATATTTTGACAGGACCATGGGAGACTGGGCATTCTGTGTGGCTGCCCCCCGCCTATGGAACTCTCTCCCTGACTATCTGAGAGCTCCACAGTCACTGGTTGACTTTAAAAAAGGCTTAAAGACCTTTCTTTTTAAATAAGACTACTCTGCCTCCACATGAATTTATCACTGATTTTAGTTGATTTTATCATTGATTTTAGTTTATTTTATCACTTGTTTTTATTTGATCATTGATTTTAGTTACACCTTGTAACACATTGAGAGGTTTGTTAATGAAAAGTGTGTTACAAATTACATTCATTATTTATTTTTATTTTTTTTCATTCAACCTTTATTTAGTCAGGTAAATCTTATTGAGCCTCGAGGGCTCATTTACGAAAGCGACCTGCTACAAACTAATGAATGATGAACATCAATGATACAAATACATTAAACAATAAACAAAAGAAAAAGTAGCAAAAAGTAGCAAAAACATTATAAGGTAGATGTACAAGAAAAATAAAAGACAGGAACATGTCTGCATTGGTTTTTGCCAGGATTCCAACAGATTCTGAAAACCATCCAGAGAGGTCAGGGCCGAGAGCTTCAGATCTTTTTGTAAGATATTCCAGGAAGTAGGAGCAGAGTAGGAGAAGGCCCTTTTTCCAAGTTCAGTTCTCACTGATGGAACACTGCAGGTAATCATGTCCTGAGAGTGCACGCTGTAGCTGCACTCACGCAAAGACATGTAGGAGGAGATGTATGAGGGCAGCAGACCAAGAAGTGATTTAAAGATGAAAATGTACCAGTGGAAGAGTCTGTGTGAGGTTAATGATGTCCAATTAACCAGTGAATACAGGGTGCAGTGGTGGGTACGATAATCACAACCAGTTATGAATCTTAGTGCACCATGATAGACAACATCCAACATCCGCAGGGTGCTTGTAGGAGCATTCATGTAGAGAATGTCACCGTAATCAATGGAGGGAAGGAAAGTCACAGATACAAGGCGTTTCCTAGCATTCAGTGTTAGACATGATTTATTTCTGAAAAAGAAACCCAGTTTAACTTTCAGTTTCTTCACTAGGTTTTCCACGTGGAGTTTAAAAGAGAGATGTGAATCGATCAGGATACCCAAATATTTATAGGAATCAACAAACTCAATAGGGACACCATTTGAGGATAAAATCAGAGGAAGATCTGCTGGGACCGACTTACTACTTGAAAAAAAAAAACCCCTTTGGTTTTATTCAAGATTCAAGAATTTTTATTAACATTGCACCAGTTTTCACCAATACAGCGTGATTATGTATGCACAGTCGTCCTGAAGATGGAATGAGTGTGTAAAGCTGCTGCTTATTCAGAACACATGACATGTTCTTCAGCGCGGCCTCTCTCATCCGTTTCGGGATGAAGGTCAAAGGTGTGAAAAAGGAAAGTACCATGAGGGTCACAGCGTTGGTATTAAAAAAAATGTATCACATTTTGTCTGCCAAGACACCGCATGACACAGTAAAAACTATACCAATAAGCACATTTAAGACAGTTACATGTTGCATGTTGAGACTGAGGCAGGGAGGATTCTGTCCATGAGACATTCCAGATAGCGACAGTCTGACCAGCCGGCCTCCGATAACGCTCATAGAAAAGTTCTCCGGGGGGGGGGGGTAGCAGACAAGACAAGAGAGCAGCTGTTTTGTCCACAGTAAAGCACATCTCAGGAGAAATTAGATATCCAGCCTTTTTCAAGGCTGTTTCCAAGGGAGTCAGATAAGAATTGACAAATATTTTCACTTCAGGCTCACATTGTAATTTCTGTAGCCTTCAGTCTGTAAGGGCGACTCTGTTCCAAGTGATCCAATTCGGGACTTTTTCCACTGATCCAAGCTCTGACCTCAGATGTTGACCAGTACAGCGTCCAGAGTCCCAATCCGAGGGTGATCTGTTCACCCTCTGGATAAGCTCGCAAACAGCTGATTTCTCGAGGTCACCGCGCAGACCAGACGTCGGGTGCTCCAGGCATTAAGTCCTGCTGAAGTCTCCCTCTTTTGCGATAGACCAGTGCTCCACAAACGCCAAAAAGCAAAGCGCTGCCATCATAATCCAATATAATCCAGATTCTTCACCTCCACAGAGCACAGCACAGAGAGCGAGACGCACACCATCCACACCCACAGGAATCCATGGCGTATCCTCTTTCACTCTGTGAGGGTGGACCGGCTCCCCTTTGCCGTTCTTCTGTAGAAATCTTGTTCGTAGAATCGAATGCCCAAACCTCCAATCCATCTTAATTTGCGTTCGAGGTGCTTAGCTGAGGAGCTGCAGGTAGCAGAGGGGGGGAGAAGGACGGGAGAGGGAAGGACTAGCAACTGCCTCCGTCGAGAGCCAAGGTTGAAAGCATTATCAGCATTTAGGACAAGTTTGAGACAGAACAATTCTGACTGAATGATGTCAAAAGCGGATTGCAGTAACTGGAAAGCCTTAGCTACTGTTTTAGCTCGGCAATAAACAACTGTATCATCAGCATAGAAATGTAAGGATGCATCAGGGATGCTCTGACCTACATTAGCTATGTAGATTGTAAAGAGGGTTGGTCCTAAAACTGAGCCTTGTGGTACACCATTTTTAACTGTTAAATAGCTGGAAAAAGTACCGTTATGTTGAACACATTGCCTCCGATTGGAAAGATAATTAGAAAACCAACCGATGGTGTGATCAGAGAAACCGATTTCTGAGAGCTTATGACACAGGATGTTATGGTCCACAGTGTCAAATGCTTCACATTATTATTACTGTATTATTATTATTATGTCATCAGTATGTTGCAGTTCCATGTGCTGAGGTCATTTTTTTAAACGTTCACACTGTGTCTCGTCTAGGACATTGTGCAATATTTGATTTTTTTACACCTCCACTCCCCCTGTGTTTCTTTTTCCTTATCTGAAAAAAAGGCTTTGCCTCTCGAGTTCAGAGGCCTCAGTCACCTCCGTCTCCTCACATTTTTACTCACTGGCTTTTAGCACAGACTGATTTTGTTCTGCACTGTTTTTATTGTTTTTATTGATCTTAATGTTTTAACAACTGTTTTATTTTTATGTGTTTAAATGTTCTTGATTTTATGTACAGCACTTTGTTGCAGCTGTGGTTGTTTAAAGGGCTCTATAAATAAAGTATTATTATTATTAATATGTCTATTTGTTTATGTTTCTCTTGGACCGACTGTACTGAAATTCAATTTGGTTGCGCTTCGGTGTAATTACTATATGGCTGATTCTGTTTCTGATTTTGGGCAATGGTTTCTTACTGCTTATGAAGTTTATGTTACACTGTATCATGTCAGTCGATACTCAGCATAGCTTAAAACTGTTGTGTACTGTTGGTAGTACTCTTGTTCAAAAAGGTTTTCTGTATTTGTTTTTCAGAATCTCATATTCCATGCTGGGGCAAACTTAAATTAATGCTGCAGAAGAAGTATCATTATGTGTCTGAAGGGATTGCTAAAACAGAAACCCCAACTCCTTTGAACCAGATCTATGCAAACCTCTACATCATAGAGGGAGGAACTGAAGAGGACAATTGTGAACATGAGGTCAGACAGCTTGAAAAGGCATCTAGAATGCCAGATAGACTAGAAAGAACCATCACTCATGAAGACATCCTTAAACCCCCACATGGAAGACATGAACCAATGAGAACAGTGATGACATTGGGGGTGGCTGGCATTGGGAAAACAGTTTTAACACAGAAGTTCACTCTGGACTGGGCTGAAGACAAAGTCAACCAGGACATCCACTTCATGTTTCCATTCACTTTCAGAGAGCTGAACGTGCTGAAAGAGAAGAAGTTCAGCTTGGTGGAACTTGTTCATCACTTCTTTACTGAAACCAAAGAAATGTGCAGCTTTGAAGACTTCCAGCTTGTGTTCATCTTTGATGGTCTGGATGAGTGTCGACTTCCTCTGGACTTCCACAACAATCAGATCCTGACTGATGTTACAGAGTCCACCTCAGTGGATGTGCTGCTGACAAACCTCATCAGGGGGAAACTGCTTCCCTCTGCTCGCCTCTGGATAACCACACGACCTGCAGCAGCCAATCAGATCCCTGCTGAGTGTGTTGGCATGGTGACAGAGGTCAGAGGCTTCACTGACCCACAGAAAGAGGAGTACTTCAGGAAGAGATTCAAAGACGAGAAACAGGCCAGCAGGATCATCTCCCACATCAAGACATCACGAAGCCTCCACATCATGTGCCGTATCCCTATCTTTTGCTGGATCACTGCTACAGTTCTGGAGGACTTGTTGAAAATCAATAACATAACTGAGATGCCAAAGACATTGACTGAGATGTACATCTACTTCCTGGTGGTTCAAGCAAAAGTAAAGAAGGTCAAGTATGATGGAGGAGATGAGACAGATCCACATTGGAGTCCAGAAAGCAGAAAGATGATTCGGTCTCTGGGAAAACTGGCTTTTGAGCAGCTGCAGAAAGGAAACCTGATCTTCTATGAATCAGACCTGACAGAGTGTGGTATGGATGTCACAGAAGCCTCAGTGTACTCAGGAGTACTCACACAATTTTTTCTAGAGGAGATAGGGCTGTACCAGGAGAAATTGTTCTGCTTCATTCATTTGAGTGTTCAGGAGTTTCTGGCTGCTCTTCATGTCCATCTGACCTTCATCAACTCTGGAATCAACCTTTTAAAAAGTAAAGAATGGTGGCTGTTGAAAATATTTAGCAAATTTCGAAAGGTAAAGCCCTTCTATCTGTGTGCTGTAGATAAGGCCCTACAGAGTCCAAATGGACACCTGGACTTGTTCCTTCGCTTCCTCTTGGGTCTTTCACTGCAGACCAATCAGAAGTGTTTGCAAGGCCTGCTGACACAGACAGGAAGTAGCTCACAGACCAATCAGGAAACAGTCCAGTACATCAAGAATCTGATCAGTGAGAATCTGTCTGCTGAGAAAATCATCAATCTGTTCCACTGTCTGAATGAACTGAACGATTGTTCTCTAGTGGAGGAGATCCAACAGACTCTGAGTTCAGGAAGTTTATCCACAGATAAACTGTCTCCTGCTCAGTGGTCAGCTCTGGTCTTCATCTTACTGTCATCAGGAAAAGAACTAGATGTGTTTGATCTGAAGAAATATTCTGCATCAGAGGAGGTTCTTCTGAGGCTGTTGCCAGTGGTCAAAGCCTCCAACAAAGCACTGTAAGTACACGTTTAGGTTTTAAACAGCAATACAATGCAAATTACATTTAACTTGTTTGTGTCTTGAAATGCATTTAGGTTGAGTGGCTGTAATCTCTCAGAGGGAAGCTGTGAAGTTCTGCCTTCACTTCTTGGCTCCCAGTGTTCTAATCTGAGAGAACTGGATTTAAGTAACAACAACTTGAAAGATTCAGGAGTGAAGTTTCTGTCTGATGGACTGAAAAGTCTACATTGCAAGCTGGAAACTCTAAGGTTAGAATTTAAAATCTTTATTTTTTATCTAACAATACTTTTTTTCACAGTGCACCCGCACAAATGTTATATCAAAATGACAGGCTCAAATCGTGATATGTGCTATTACTTTTTCTGGCGTTTCTGGTTACCATGGCAATGCAATTTGTAAACAAAGACTTCATTTTTCTCATTGAAAAACACTGACAGAACTCTTTAACAGCCTCTAACTGCCAAAGTGAGGTCACATGACCTAGAATGGAGTGGTCACTGAAGAAAACACTGGTAAACTTTTGGAACCATTTTGGTTCAAGTGGGCTGCCACAGTTACGTCAGAAAACACTAAATTGACTACTACTCAGTCATTACACAGCCATCAGCTTATATAACCACTCTTAATGAGACCAGAGCTACAACACATTTAATATGCCTTAGTTTGGGAATAATAAAGTAGCAGCACGATGGTGCAACTGGTAGAGTTGCTGCCTCTCAGCGAGCAGGTCCCTGCTTCAAATCTCGGTCCAAGGGCCTTTCTGGGTGGAGTTTGCATGTTCTCTCTGCGCATGCGTGGGTTTTCTCTGAGTACGTGGGTTTTCCTCCCACAGACCAAAAACATGCATGTTAGACTGATCGGTAACTCTAAACTGTCTCTAGATGTGAGTGAGAGAATGAATGGTTGTTTGTCTCGTTTGTCTCTATGTGTCCCTGTGATGGACTGACCGGCAGGGTGTACCCCGTCCCTCGCACAGTGATTGCTGGCCATGGGCACCGGTGACCCCGTGACCCAAAATGGAAGAAGCAGGTAAAAGATAATGGAGGGATAGATGGAATAATAGGGTTTATATTTTTTAATTCATTCATTCATTCATTCATTCAACCTTTATTTATACAGGCTAGCCTCGTTGAGCCACGGAGACTCATTTACAAGAGGGACCTGTCTCACTCACACCTAGGGTCAATTTAGAGTCACCAATCAGCCTAACATGCATGTTTTTGGACTGTGGGAGGAAACTGGAGCACCTGGAGAAAACCCACGCATGCACGGAGAGAACATGCAAACTCCACCCAGAAAGGCCCCCGGACCAGGATTTGAACAGGGGACCTGCTCGCTGAGAGTCAGCAGCTCTACCAGTTGTGCCACCGTGGGTTAGGGTTAGCTGAAATTAGATATCAGAGTCAGAGTCAGAGTCAGAGAGTCTTTATTGTCATTTGCACCGCATGTGGTACATGTGATGAAAACAAGATTATGTACACGGGGTCCCAGTTACATCCAACAACAAATGCAAGAGAAAAACAGTAATAACATCTAGATTAACTAAGAAAAACATCAACTAGTAATACACTAAGCCCTAATGTAGTGGAAAAACATCATTATAAACAGCAGCACGAACATGAGTCTGTATGAGCAGAGTCAGATGAACACAGATGAACACAGCAACAAGAAAACAGATCAGCATCAGCATGATGTGATATTTTGAAGTGATTACTCTTATTGTTTATTTATTCATGAGTCTTATGGTGTGGTCACACCAAGAAGCGTTTTTACCTCCGAAAACGCTCCTCACGCACGGAAGTGGACGCGCTACCCAGTGTTGTCCAAACTGTAGTGTTGCGGCGGCTTCGTTGCTGTGGCGACGGGGTGTGGGAGGAGCTTACCGGTATACAGAGTGCACTCCGCCAGGCGAGGAGCCTTTTATTTCCGTCTCTGTCGAGCAGACTTGACTGGTCGTGAAGGAATTGTCGCGAACACACAGCTACAATGAGTTTCTCTTCCATAGTCCACGAGCTCGCGAGTCTTTTCTTTTTTTTTCCGACAAACAATACGTCACATAGTGCGCGCGCACCCTCGTTTCCGCGTCACATAGGGACTCTCCCACTGCCCCCTCTCTTCTGCCCCCCGACTCTCCCTGATTGGTTGACACACCAACCAATCAGGTAGAGTTGAGCGGCGTTTGAACGTTTGAACCGCGAAAACTTCAGCTCAGCTGAAGCGGAACTTGGAAGCCGACGCCGGTTCACGTGCACGAAAAAACGCTACTCAGCACGCTCAACACGCACGCGACCTGACGCCTGACGCCAGGAGGTGCCTGAGTGCGTCCACCATTGACTTTACATGGAGGCTGGAAGCTTTGGAGGTAAAAACGCTGCTCTGTGTGACCACACCATAACAGCCTCAGGGTAGAAGCTGTTCCTCAGTCTAGTGGTTCTACATTTGATGCTCCTCAACCTCCGTCCTGAGGGGAGTGGGGCAAAGAGTGAGTGTGCTGGATGAGTGAGGTCTTTCATGATGCAGGTGGCTCTTTTCCTGCATCTGGAGGTGTAAATGTCTGTGATTGTGGGGAGACTGACTCCAACAGACTTCTGTGCAGCCTTCACCACTCTCTGCAGAGCTTTCCTCTCTTCAACTGTGCAGCCTCCATGCCACACGTTGATGCTGGAGCACAGGATGCTCTCCACTGCACACCTGTAGAAGGAGGTGAGAACTGGGCTGCTCAGACCAGCTCGTCTCAGCCGTCTGAGGAAGTAGAGTCTCTGATGACCTTTCTTGATCAGGCTGGTGGTGTTGTTGCTCCAGCTGAGGTTATTGTTCATGTGTACACCCAAGTATTTGTAGCTGGAGACCACTTCCACCACTGATCCACCTATGTTCAGAGGGGTGTGGGTGTGTTTGTTCCTTCTGAAGTCCACAATCATCTCCTTCATCTTCTTCACATTCATGTGAAGATTATTCTCTTTGCACCAGCTCTCCAGGTGTTCCACCTCCTGTCTGTAGCTGGACTGGACTGGGCTGGACTGGAGATATGATCGTAGTTGAGAGCAAGATTTTATACAGTAGTCTCTCACTACTTTGCGATTAGTTTTTTGCGGACTCGCTCTATAGAGGTTTTTGAAAATAAGATTAGACATGACACACAATTGGTTGATTAATGGATGAGTCACATGATCGGCATGGAATTTTTATTTAAAATTAATTATTTTAAATTATTTAGCACTTGTTGCACCTGTGTGCAGCCCACACTGCACAAGAAACTTCCTCCTGCAGCTCCTCTTCCCTTCTTCCTCCTCTGTCGATCTGTGTTCTTCAATGGAGAAGTGGACGTGGCTGAGCGCAGAGTGCAGCCATGGCAGAGAGCTGAAACCAAGGCATTCTGCGTTCTTTTAGAGCATTTAGAGTTTAGAAAGTTTAGAAACATTGTTTAGAACATTGTAAGAGTGTGGGAAGGGCTTAAAACACCTTCATATATATACATATATACAGTATATATACGTTACGAAACTGCTTCTCTCCTCAGCTCGTTCTTTTTACTGGTGAATAGTTCCGCAACTATAAGTGTGTGATGAGAAAGAAAAGGAAAAAAAGAAACTAAATTGGCACCTGACGGAAACACAGAGTGAGGTCTGGGGCTTACCTTTAGATGCCCGATCAGTCTTTTCATCAGCTGACATCCTTACAGGGGCGAGCCCGCACGGTGCTTCATCCGTCAGATGTTCTGTTCAATGATTGTTGTTGTTGTTTTTCTTTATAGTTTTTCTCTTTTCTTAAAGGAGACCACATATAGGTATTTAAATTTTTTATGTTATGTCTGTGTGCTATCTTGACAATATTAATTCATTTTAATACACAAAATAATTCTTAGATAATTAATTATACCCTTTTTAATTCTGCCATTTTTAACTTTCGTTTTGAACGACCGGTTTCTTGAAGTCCACGCCCTTCAACGATCTGTTAACGCCCTCTGTAACAGCCAGTATCTGTAATGTGTTGTTGTTTTAAAATTAGCTCTTTTTTTATTACTCATTTGACTTACTGTTAGTGTTAGCTTAAGATAACTTACCGAAACCCGTCTGAGCGCGCCGCAATTTGCTGCTCCTTTTAGCATTAGACCACCCGAATCCGAAGCTAATGTTAGCTTGTTCCTCTTCCGGTGTTCGCCAGCTCCGCTCGTTGCACGCGGAGATTTTGGGAGTTATCGCTGTTCCAGTCAAGACAACACAAAGTTCACCAAGTGTCTCCCGTAAATTAATCCGTAAGGAGAAGGTCCTCACTGCTGCGAGCCTGCTGCGAGGCTGAAATGAGGCTGTACAGTTGAAGCTCCGCTCCATCGCGCCAGAAGAGGGTCCCGTCGCAACCGGTCCCTACGCCGGGGGTCCGCTCGTTTAATTTTTGCCGGCTGCGCGTTGGGAGCGATCGCAAATACACTAAAAATTGAACTAAAACATAAAAATAACAATTATACTTTATTTATAAAGCCATTTAAAAAAAACACAGCTGCAACAAAGTGCTGTACACATGAAATTAAGAACATATAAACAAAAGATGAGATGAAATCATGAAAAACAACAGTCATGTGTTTAATACTGAAGTGGGTGGAGCATCACCAGGGGTTGCTAGGTGAGGGGCTGGACTCAGGTTTGAGGTGGTTGGCTGCGGTTGGCTGCGGTTTGTGACGTCACAAACCGCAGGAAGTGGGAAACAAAGTGTATTTATCAAAGATAAATAAATCTACTTAGAGTAAATAAACCACTGGGTGCATTTTTTTGGCCTTAGGACTGTTTTTTTATGAAGTAAATACCCAAAGTTGAGTTAAAAAAAACATTAAAAAGTGAATTTTGAATATGTGGTCCCCTTTAAAAACGCACCACTTGTGATTTTTCTGTAGGTGGTTGATTTCTGCAGGTGTGTAAACTCCCCAGTGCATTACTGCGTCCAGCCGGTTTATCCAGGACAAACCCTCTTCCTCCCGGCCAAAAACATCCTGACGCCCCCCTCTGGGTGATCAGCCCGAGGTGAGGACTCTGTTCCTCCGTCCAGAGTCCACCCGCACCGTCTTATTAAATTATTTCTTCTTCTTTACACTCCACTCTGCAACAGCAGCTCCCAACAGCTCAAAAGCCAAGCAGCCGCTCTCAACACACACTACTCCATCAGTCCATCAATCAATCACCCCCAGGTGTGCTGCCAGCTCAGCTAAAACCACTTGATTGGCTGAGCCCCGTCCCCTTCACCAGTGAACCGTCAAAAGGTGCCTTTCCCTTCCTTTTCTTTCTCATCATGCCTTTATAGTTGCGGACCTACTCTCCAGTAAAAAGAAAGAGCTGAGGAGAGAAGCAGCTTCGTAACAAGTGGGGGCTCGTCCGGGATATGAAACTATGGAAGTTATGGAGTGGAAAAGCTGCCATAAATTACATGTAGGTTATGTTGGTGTTGCATTGATTCCTGTTGAAAATCCTTCTGAAATTCTCTGATACTCTAGCCACATAAGGGATGACACACAGGCCAGAGACAAGTGTACCATTAGTGGCTAATGCTCCGGCGACAATTAACATCCAGCTGCAGCCTTAAGTAGAGCCTCATCAAAGTGATGATCATTAGGTGGTGCTGATTAGTGGCCATCTTGGTGAGGAAAATGCTGCAGTAGATGATACTCACAGTGCCCCCCCAAGAATCACCTCTCGACAGCCTGAGGCATTTTCCAGGGTGCAGCGTGAAGAAGGTCGAGATGAGGCTTGGTTCAAGGATGAAGGAATTGGGGGTCTAGGAACGTTCCTCTGGCCCAGAACCCTCCCAATCGACCATGTATTGGAGGCCCCTACCATGACATTGGACGTCCAGATTGGCTCTCACCGTAAAGGCAGTGTTGTTGTTGATCAGTCAGTGGCGGGGGGAGGTCAGTGGATAGAATAGAATAGAATATATGGTAACACTTTATAATAACTACACCTTATTTAGCCTTATTTAAGCATTAATAAACATTTAATTAACATTGAAAACATCATTAATTAAGGATGATTCACACTTAATACACTATTAATTAACACACTTATTTAAATGCGTACTAATTGTTAAATAATGTTTGAATTCACTATCTATTAATCCTGCAATGCATCATTAATTAAGGCAGTTGCTAGTAGTTACTTAAGTGTATTTGTGAACCCTTCTAAAGTGAAGACTATTCATGCTTTATTAAGGTTTTGTTAATGTTTAATAAATCCTAAATAGCCACAAGTTATTTTTCACTTGGGGAAATCAGACAAAATGAATTCACTATCTATTAATCCTGCAATGCATCATTAATTAAGGCAGTTGCTAGTAGTTACTTAAGTGTATTTGTGAACCCTTCTAAAGTGAAGACTATTCATTCTTTATTAAGGTTTTGTTCATGTTGAATAAATCCTAAATAAAAATCAAAGCAGGAGACGTTGAATACCAAAAACAGGTTTGTATTGACATTTTCTAAAAGTCAATAAAACATAAATCTGTCAGTGAGATGTTCCCACCGCTAGTTAGAACGACTCCGTCATGTTTTGCAAAATAAAGAAACCGAGTAGGACGCGCTGCAGAAGAAGCCTGCAGTTTAACAAAACCGAACTACGTCCACATCGTGATGTCGTCAGCTTTCTCTTCGCTTGTGAAACTTTGTTCAGTCACATTCTGACGGTCATGAGCACTCGTTTGACTCGTTTTGAAGCGAAAAGAACGCGCTTTGGAGACTAGCTTAGCTTTTAGCCTGCTATCGCTAACGCCTGCTGTTGGAGTGAGCGCTGCGTAACAACGACGTCACCACGCACGTTTTGTGTCACAGCTTTTTCTGTCCGGGCGGGTTGTTGAAGCAGCCGTTTCAACACGAACAGAAAAAGAAAAACGTCAGTGAAACGTTGTAAAATCCTATCATTTGATTTGTGACCAAAATGTTTTGCACGACCTTTCTTTGACACAATTTTTGCCACTTTAGTGACCTGCTACAGGTTGAGTGTTTCGCTGCGTAACAATGACGTCACCACGCACGTTTTGTGTCACAGCTTTTTCTGTCCGGGCGGGTTGTTGAAGCAGCCGCTTCAACACGAACAGAAAAAGAAAAACGTCAGTGAAACGTTGTAAAATCCTAGCATTTGATTTGTGACCAAAATGTTTTGCACTACAGTACTTTTCTTTGACACAATTTTTGCCACTTTAGTGACCTGCTACAGGTTGAGTGTTTCATCATGACCCAGGTTGGGTAAACATTTTAGATTTCCACAAGTGAAAAATAACTTGCTATTTAGGATTTATTCAACATTAACAAAACCTTAATAAAGAATGAATAGTCTTCACTTTAGAAGGGTTCACAAATACACTTAAGTAACTACTAGCAACTGCCTTAATTAATGATGCATTGCAGGATTAATAGATAGTGAATTCAAACATTATTTAACAATTAGGACGCATTTAATACATGTGGTGAAAGTACATTAATTTGTGCATTTACAAATATAGATAGCATAGTTAATTCATGAGTTATTAAGCATGAATAAACATTGAGTACGTAGGTTTTGGAACTCATTATTCTTTATGCATAAAGCGTTAATAGGTGTGTTAATTAATAGTGTATTAAGTGTGAATCATCCTTAATTAATGATGTTTTCAATGTTAATTAAATGTTTATTAATGCTTAAATAAGGCTAAATAAGGTGTATTTATTATAAAGTGTTACCGAATATATCTTTATTGACCTTGACATTGCACCGGGGCACAAAACAACATAATTGATTACGCACATCCGTCTTAGGATAGGGACAGCGCACAAAGTCGCAGCAGTATAAAAACCGCGTCACCACAATCAACAGATATGGAAAAGGGAATAGACACAAACAGGTAAGAACGTGGTATTCAAAAAAAAAGAATCTATCACAATTTGCTAATAGACACTCCATGATAAAGTCCAAAAAAACTCTACCAGCTTTTTTAGCACATTTAGACAGGACAAGATGCATTTATGATGGCAGGCGGGAGGTAATAAAGTCTGTGTGTAGTCAGCTACACAGATAAGAACAGTTCGCAGGTCTCACAGCTCGGCTCCATCCGAGAAAGCACACACAGAGACCTCTGGGGGGGGCAGCGGGTCCCTTCAGCTTCCCAGCTCAGGAGAAGATTTGTAGACAGCCTTCAGTCCAAGGCCAGAGACCAGATTAGATTAGTTGCTTTATTTTTTCAGTCAGGCCACAGTGTTCTTTTACTGCAGTCTTTAAGTCCAGGTGCTGTTTCTGGGTCCAAATCGCCGAATCGAGAGAGGTTCCGAGCTAAAAGATCCTTCCGTATGTGCCCTGTTTTAATCCGGACGGCTGTAAACGAGTTCCACACACCGCAGGTCCGCGGCAGCCACCGCTTCTCCCACCGTGTGGTTCAGCCCGCACAACAGCTGGGAAGGTCATAGCCCGGATCAAAGCATTTTCGCTGAGCGGAAGACTCGCCAGCACGCCGATCGCTGCGGTCCTCCTCAGCCTTCAGTGGCAGGAACAGCCACCAGTATCCCAAAAATCCACAGAGATTCCACGTCCCCGACAGAAAGAGCGGACAGTTACATTAGCCTGCTCATCGAGTCCATAATGTAGCTCACCGCATGCGTGTCGATAGAGCGCCCTGGCTCTCCCTGGCCAGTGCGCTTTGTGGAAATTTTTGTTATCGATAGTATCGATAGATGAAATAGCCCAGAAAACAGTCCACGCACATAAATCCATCCCAAATTGGTTCGAGCGAGCGCTGAAGAGTTACAGACGAGACAGATGCAGAAGCAGGGGGGGGGAACCAGGGAGGTGTAGGAGCAAAAGGAGATGTGACCTGCCCTGCCGAGAGCGGAAGTTAAAATCAGAATAGGCACAGAGGACTAACAGAAACAGGTTTAATCTGTGAGACATGGAATGTGAGGTGGATCTTTAGAGATATGGCGAGTTGGAGTTTAACTGCAGAGGGATTGATGGCCGTGACGTAGTGGTAATGGCAGTTGTCCCCCGATCGAAAGGTTGGAGGTTTGAATCCCGGTTCCCTACACCATGTGTTGTTATGTCCCTGGGCAAGACACTTAACCCCGAGTTGCTTCCGGTAGGACTGGATGGTGCCTTGCATGGCAGTCTACCGTTTCCGTGTATGAATGTGTATATGAATGGGTGAATGGTTGGTATTGTAAAGCGCTTTGGGGCCCCTCATAGGGGGCTGGAAAGCGCTATATAAATAAGCTCCATTTATCATTTACCATAATCTTGAGAACAAGGAAGGGGCAGATGAAGCGGGGTGCAGTTTCCTAGGGTTGTCTTTCAGGGTAATATTGCAGGTAGAAAGTCAAACTTTCTGGCCTACCTGGTAAGAGGGTGTGGACGATCTGTAGCGGTTGGCGTACCTCTTAGTTTGGGCCGCCGTGCGAATCAGGGAAGCTTTGATCTGGTGCCAGACACAGCGTCAACTGCAAAAATAGTGCTGAACAGATGGCACTGTGATGTCATTCTCCTGACTGGGAAACAGAGGGGGGATATAGCCAAGTGAATCCTAAAAAGGGGACATACCTGTTGCCGCAGACTTGTAGGAGTTATGGACATACTCGACCCAGACCAGGTGTTTGCTCCAGGCGGATGGGTTCCTCTCCACCACGCACCGGAGTGTGGCCTCAAGCTCCAGGTTGGCCCGTTTGGTTTGGCCATTAGACTTGGGGTGGTACCCTTAAGTGATGCTGGACGAAGCTCTCAGTGTCTTGCAGAAACAGCACCAGATTTGAGAGATAAACTGTGGTTCCCAGCCTGAGACCACATCTGAAGGGATACAATGGATCCTGAACAACTGTTGAATAAGGATAAGAGCTGTCTCGAAGATGGAGGGGAGTTTGGGGAGGGGGACAAAGTGTGCCACCTTGGAGAACCTATCAATGACTGTGAGGATGGTAATGTTACCGTCTAATGGGGGTAGACCTGTGACAAAGTCCACCGAGATGTGGGACCATGGACAACTGGGTGTGGGTAAAGGGTAAAGGAAGAAGGAGGCCAGTAGGAGGTATGTTACCAGTCTTGTTCTTGGCACACGTGGAACAGGCTGCGATAAAGGATTTGACGTCCTAGGTGAGAATGAACCACCAGAAGTGGGTCTTAGCTTGGGAAAGCATACAGGATGTGACATAGTGAAAGGATAGTTCATAAGAATGGAGCCAGTTCAATACCTTAGCTCCCATAGATGAAGGAACGAAGAGATTGCTGGGTGGGCCAGAACCAGGGTTAGGTTCATCCTTGTGGGCCTCATTCATTCATTCAACCTTTATTTATACAGGCTAGCCTCGTTGAGTCACGGGGACTCATTTACAAGAGGGACCTGTCTCACTCACACCAAACAACCATCCACTCTCACACCTAGGGTCAATTTAGAGTCACCAATCAGCCTAACAAGCATGTTTTTTGGTCTGTGGGAGGAAACCGGAGTACCCGGAGGAAACCCACGCATGCACGGGGAGAACATGCAAACTCCACCCAGAAAGGCCCCGGACCGGGATTTGAACCGGCAACCTTCTCGCTGAGAGGCAGCAGCTCTACCAGTTGTGCCACCGTGCTGCCCAAATGAACTTCATGAACTGTGAACTTCTTTTGCGATAGGCCAAGTGAGGGTCCCCACGATACAGGAAGCCGGGATGATGCTGTCTTCCTATTCAACATCGGGAGGAGAAAACTGACGGGAGAGAGCATCCGGTTTAAAGTTTTTTGAACCGGACCTGAGAATGAAGGAATAATTTAAACGGTTGAAGAACAATGTCCAACGTGCTTGCCTGAAGGTGAGGTGTTTTGCTTCTCCGAGGTAAGTCAGGTTCTTGTGATCGGTCCAGATCAGAAACAGTGTCTCTGTGCCTTCCAGCCAGTGACGCCACTCCTCCAGGGCTAGTTTAACCACCAGTAGTTCTCTGTTGCCCACATCATAATTTATCTCGGCCTTTGAAAGACAGTGTGAGAAGAAAGCACAAGGGTGTACCTTATTGGTATCAGGAAAGTGTTGAGACAGGACGGCCCCTACTCCATTGTCAGAAGCATCCACCTCCATGATGAATTGTTGTCTGGGATCTGGGTGACAAAGGATCGGAGTGGAAGAAAACGGTCCTTTAAGTTTAGAGAATGCCAAGTTGGCCTCAGGGTTCCACTTGAAAGCCCTAGCGGTGGAGGTGAGCTGAGACAGAGGTGCTGCCACATGACTGTAGTCTTTGATGAAACGCCTGTAGAAATTGACAAAGCCCAGGAAACTTTGCAATTGTTTCCTGGTCTCAGGAACTGGCCAATCCACCATAGCCCGGGTCTTTTCAGGATCTGTCTTACAGCGGCCCTTTTCAAAAATAAAACCCAAAAATGAGACGATGGGTACATGAAACTCACATTTCTCTCCTTTAACAAACAACTTGTTCTAGTAGAGTCATTGAAGAACACTATGGACGTGTCTGGTGTGTTCAGCCTCGTTAGAGGAGTAGATGAGTATGTTGTCCAAATAAACAAACACAAACACCCCAATAATGTCCCTCAGTACGTCATTGACGAGAGCTTGGAAAACAGCTGGGGCATTAGTTAATCCAAAGGGCATGACTACATACTCAAAATGACAGAGTAGTGTCCTAAAAGCAGTTTTCCACTTATCACCTTCCTTTATCCAAACCAAATGATAAGCGTTTCTAAGGTTGAGCTTGGGAAAACATGGTAGCAAATTGGAGCTGCTCCTGGAGGGAATCAATTAGGGATAACGGGTACTTGATCTTTATAGTGATATTATTTAAACCACAATAGTCAATACAGGGTCTTAGAGTTTTATCCTTTGTTAATTCTACGCGAGTGAGGTTAGCCGCAGGACTTGCAACAAGTCCTCACTCCAGCCTACCCAGTAACGGGTCCTTTTAACTTTTATCCTTGCACACGAGTATTACCCGATATGTCTCCAGATTAGTTAGGATTAAGGCTGAGACGAGGTAATTCAACCAGACTGTTACTGTCTTCGAATCTGCATGTCATATCCTGTTTCACTCCGCCGAAAGTCTGACTTAGCAGAATGGAGTCAGATCGTATCTCACGGAGAAACACGCATTAACGACAGATTACCTCTAGTAGATAGTAATTGTTATCCGTCTGGTTAGTTTTAGAACCTAGGAAAATAAGGTTCCAGGATATTGTTTTACTCTTTTTGGCTAATAAAACCATTCAAATACCTCCAGTCATATTGTTGTTATCTTTGAACCAAGTTTTCCATCATTTAATATCAAGGTGAGTCAAATGAAAAATCCAAATTTGTACGTTTTATGTTTCTTTATTTTTCTAGTTGCAGGGGTAACAGCATAATCACTACTTACTACAGAAAAAGATTTAATCAGGTTACATGACTTGCATTTAAAGAGATAAAAGATTCAACAGCTCACCAAAAGATGTCTTCCACTCGCTGGGTTTAAGGTGTTTCTTAATCCTATCAGGAAATCTTGTTGTTATTTCTATAGAAAAACCTCCAGGTGATGCTGTTGTGCTCCAATCAGAAGTCTGCACTCCAGCAGACTGGACAAATCTTTGTTTAATCCCACCAGGAAGAGCTTGTTTAATAATCCACCCAAGTAGTCTTGTGGTTTAATTCCATCAGAAATTTGTAATTCAGGCTTTAATCCATTCAAGACCGGTTGTACTGTGTTGATGAACAAAACTCTCGTAGCGGTGTTTCCTTAGCTCCAAACAAGCAGTTTTTCCAAGGCTTGATGGTCTTGCACTCGGCAAAAGCGGCTTTTATCCACTCCAGTAGATTGAAGAAATCTTCTTTATATTTTAATCCCACAGAAAAACCTTCAGGTAATTCTGTTGTTAAAAATCCCAGTATTAATTCATCAAAACTGTTGCATTTTCCATCATCTGTTCTGCGGTACTGACAAACAGGGCTTCAGAAGCGGTGTTCCCTTAGCTTAAACAAGCTGATAAGCCAAGACCCGTCAGAGCAGATCCCGATGCCACAAAGTAACCCTCCTTTTGTCCAGGAGTAAACTCTTTTTGAATTAATCCAATCTTCTTAAAGTATCCAGCAAATTCAACTAATTCTTCATGACTTGAGCAACTTCAGCAAATTGTATTCCATAAAAAATCTGGTAATCCTTTTAGGCAAATCAATTACTCCACAAAAGCGTTATATCCATTCAAAAATGTTGTAATCCTTCATTTGTTCTGCGGTCCTGATGAAAAGGCCTTCCTTAGCCGGCCGGAGCCTAAAATTGGAACATAGTGTACTTACAGAAACAACTCGCCCGCTGCACTCCTGACTCTCTGCTTTAATTCATCAAAGCTTGTAGTTTTTTCAACAAAATTCTTGGTTCTGTCCAGTTGATGAGGTACTTTCAGCAGGATGGAGATAAAGAGTACACCGTGTTTTCTCAGTTCTCAGTCCAAGGCCAGTCAGCCTTCAGTGGGCAGATCCTGCTCCGGGGTCGGTCTCGGATGGCCCAAAACAGTAACTTAATTAATAGTTGAATTAAATCAAAAAGAATTTGTTTGTTCCACAAAAAATCCTTTCAAATCAGGAGAAATCAGTTAATCCAAAATAATGTGAAAATATCCATTCATAGCTCCGTTGAACTGTCAAAAGGTCTTCTTGCAGCAGCAGGGAGGATAAAAAGAACTCTGTGTTCTTCTTATCTTCCCAATTTTCCCAAACATTCAGCTTGCTGCAGTCTGATCTCTCGACGCACAAAACTTCTCTTTAAACTCCTTTTAATCTGTTATGAACAGAAAGGAAAATATCCCTAATTCATTCAGAAGGGAAAAAAATTGGTTTAATCCATTAATTGAGGTTTATTCCACAGAATTGTTATAAAACAAAAAAATCTTGTAAAAAATAAAAATAATTATATCCAGGAAAAATCAGTTACTCCGATAAAAATGTAAAAACATCCATTCACAGCTCCGTTGAGCTTTCAAAGGCCCTTTTGCAGCAGCAGGGAGGACAAAAAGAACTCCGTGTTCTTTTTAGCTCAAACAAGCTGATAAACCAGTCCGCTTTCAGCGAGAAGATCTCCGCTTTGTTGGTTTCAACCGATTATTTAATCTTCTTGTATAAAAGGAGGCTTTTTTACTGTTATTAATAATTTAATCTTAATATAAATTTAGATGAACAAATTCTGTGAGTATCCCTTACCTCTCTTATGGAAAATAAGCCTTGTGACTTAGTCCTAGTGTGGAAAAGGGAAATAATCCTTCGCTCCTAGCAAGAAGGGAAGTTTTTACTCCAAGTCCCGGGACTTCTCTCATCTTGAAGAAAAATGAAATAATAGCTAATTCGGGCTGCATAAGAGTACTCCTTTTGTCCAGGAGAAAAACTCTTCGAATTAAATCCATTTCTTCTTTTGTCCCAGGTCTTTTCAGAAATGTCCAAAAATATCCAAAGGTCGCTTCATGACTTCAGAAACTCAGCAAATTGTACTCCATAATTATTGTTGAATCTTATCAAAAGATGTTGTTTTGTTCAAAAAAACAAAAACATCTTTAGATCAGGAAAAATAGTATTCCACAAAAGAGCAGTTTTTAATCCATCATTGCTCAGTCGAGCTGACGTGAGGCCCTCAACAGCAGAGTGAAGATAAAAAGTACACAGTGTTCCACTAACATAAACAGCCTTTCGGCGCTCCGTCAACTCACAGAGTTTCTTCCAAAATCACTTTAATTTTTCAACAACAGAGGAATCCCTGTAACTGATTTTCAATCTTCAGGTAGTAGCAGTCTTGTTGCTTGTTATACTATATTTAATATAATTTTAATGCCCTGGACAAGAATGAGAATATTTCCTTACCTTCTGTCGGCAAATCCACAGGGGCTATTTACCAAAGGCAAGGAAAAAATACCTCAATCCTGAATCAAGATTTGAGGCTATATTCCAGCTCTGCAATTAATCCAATTTTGAAGAAGAATAGCAAGGGATCCAGGCTGAAGCAAAAATATCTCCTTTTTCGTCCAAGGAGAGTCTTTTTAGAATATTCTATCTTCTTCTTTTGTAGTTCCAGAGCGTCCGTCTTTGTCCAGTAATATCCAAATGGTCTTCAAAAATCTTCAGCAACTCAGCAAAATTTCTTCTCTTCCACGGCTTTTTTATAGCCCAGAGAGAGGGCTTCAGTTCCTCTCATCAGAAAATTACATCATTCTGATAGGGCTTCATTGGTCTGTGGTGAGGTAACGTTTTACACCTCGTCCCAGCCCCCTGGACAGAGTTTGGTGACATAATGTCTCTTTCAACTGTCACCCTCCCTTAGCAGAGAATGACTTAATGCCATCTATCATGTGGGCAAAGTTCCATTTTTTTCAGTCAGAACAAGTTCAACTTTCACCTAGATCCTCAACTTTTACCTACATTTACCCAAACTGTGGAAAACCCACTTTTGTAACGTGTTGTGTAATATTTAAAACTATTTTTCAATACCCAGCAGTGGAGAACCTCTTTGGTTTACCGCGAATCTTAAAAGAAAACATAAAATAACATACATTTACTCTTAATACATAATCATATATCTCCAGTTAATCATAGGATACACATTTCACATAACCATTGCATGTCTGATTTTCTTTGTTGTAAATGCTTGCCCTTTCTAACAGGCTTTGAATCAACCTTGCAGCCTCTCTTCTGCTCTGGCAAAAGTGTGCACGTTCTTATCTCATCTGACCTATATTTCTGCTCCGAGCAGACCTGACTCTTTTCTGCAGCTGTGAAACACGGAAGAGGCCTGGCTGTCTTGCTCCTGCCTTGAGCGTGTGTTTGGAGTGCGTGAGAGTATGTGTGTGCACATGCACGTGTGTGCATGTGTGTATGCGTGCGTGTTTTTACGTGTACACGTGTGTGTGTGCGCGCGGTTGTGCGCACGCTGGTTTTGGAAGAGGCTGTGTGTTTAGGTAAATATAAGGCCTGCTGTTCGTATGGCTTCGTGTGTCTGCATCATGATTCAAAATGCTATGATTTTATCGCTATCCAATAAAAGATTATATTTATATCCGCTCATTCTCAATCAGTTCATCTGGACAGTTTCTTTTTAGCAGAAACGTTTCACCCTCACTCCAGAGGGCTTCCTCAGTCAGAGTAGTCCAAAGCACACTGAAGTTAACCCACCAAGTAAGCAACTTATGTGGACCAACCAGTTTGCTGTAGCCAAGATGGTTTCTGGGGGCGTGTCCCTCGTCGACTCCTCCCAGGCAGGCAGACATGTCCAAAGTGGTTCAAGACAAGAAAGTTAATTCTCAATAGGCTAAAAAGAAACTGTCCAGATGAACTGATTGAGAATGAGCGGATTTGATACCTGGACTATTGAGAATTAACTTTCTTGTCTTGAACCACTTTGGACATGTCTGCCTGCCTGGGAGGAGTCGACGAGGGACACACCCCCAGAAACCATCTTGGCTACAGCAAACTGGTTGGTCCACATAAGTTGCTTACTTGGTGGGTTAACTTCAGTGTGCTTTGGACTACTCTGACTGAGGAAGCCCTCTGGAGTGAGGGTGAAACGTTTCTGCTAAAAAGAAACTGTCCAGATGAACTGATTGAGAATGAGCGGATTTGATACCTGGACTATTGAGAATTAACTTTCTTGTCTTGAACCACTTTGGACATGTCTGCCTGCCTGGGAGGAGTCGACGAGGGACACGCCCCCAGAAACCATCTTGGCTACAGCAAACTGGTTGGTCCACATAAGTTGCTTACTTGGTGGGTTAACTTCAGTGTGCTTTGGACTACTCTGACTGAGGAAGCCCTCTGGAGTGAGGGTGAAACGTTTCTGCTAAAAAGAAACTGTCCAGATGAACTGATTGAGAATGAGCGGATTTGATACCTGGACTATTGAGAATTAACTTTCTTGTCTTGAACCACTTTGGACATGTCTGCCTGCCTGGGAGGAGTCGACGAGGGACACACCCCCAGAAACCATCTTGGCTACAGCAAACTGGTTGGTCCACATAAGTTGCTTACTTGGTGGGTTAACTTCAGTGTGCTTTGGACTACTCTGACTGAGGAAGCCCTCTGGAGTGAGGGTGAAACGTTTCTGCTAAAAAGAAACTGTCCAGATGAACTGATTGAGAATGAGCGGATTTGATACCTGGACTATTGAGAATTAACTTTCTTATTATATTTATATGTTTGATCAGTTCTGTATGAGATTTAAATACCCTAAAAACTATTTTCTTTCTTCTTGATAAGAAGCCCAAGCTCTTTGCAACAACTCCTTGCAGCTTCTTATCTAGTTTTGATCCATATTTTCTCAGAGAGAGACCTGCTGCTTTTCAGAGGCCTTGGTTTTTCTGCCTAGTGTGTGCATGTAAGGCCTGACTCAAACTTATTTCTTATAGCACAGGGTTAACTGAAAATGCCACACAACAACTCAAAGACAGTTTACTAAAATACAACCAAAGCCTAAAAATAAAAAACATATGAGTTTAAAATGCCATAAAAATTAAACTAATCTAGGGTCAAACACCAAGGGATAAAAAGTGTACCATCACACCCTGCTCTCAGCCCTGTGCCAAAGGCAACTTACCATGTGTGTATATGTGTTGTAAAGATTTTTGTAGCAGTATAAGTCTGTTTTCAACCTAAAGGTCCTGCATATTTTGACACCTTCTTGGCGATGAAGAAAAACCCCACCCCCAGAGGTGAGGTGGAAGGGTGTATAATACCTGAGTCAAGGGACTCATTAATGTATTTTGTCATACTCTCCTTCTCTGGCTCAGAGAGGTTGTAGAGCTGACTAGTGGGTAGAGGAACACCCTACAGTAGATCAATAGCACAGTCGCACAGTTTGTGTGGAGGAAGGGACAAAACCCGCATCTTACTAAAAACTGGGGCAAGAACCTGATAAACCAGGGGAATGTTAGAAAGATCTATTTCCTCACTGGGAGGTTTAGGACAAGAATGGGTAGAGATATCAGAGCGAATGCAATGTTTAAGACATTAATTACTCCACCCCTCCATTCGGCTCAGCTCCCAGTTAATGTTGGGGTAGCCAAGGGTAGCTGATAATTAATTGGGGCTTGGGAGGATCAAACACAAAGAAACTAGTAGTCTCGTAGTGATTATCAGAAATTATGAGGAGAATATCAGTAGTTTTGAAACGAATCTGGGCAAAGTCTCACCGGTAATACCAGAGACAGGTTCAGGTTCAGGTTCAGGTTACTTTATTTATACCCAAGGGTAAATGTGGTTTGCAATGGTACAAAGCATACATCCATCCATGCGCACACACAAATAAAAACAGTAAAAACATTTAGTAAAAACACTTCAAAGAAAACATAAACAGATAATGTTGCACATAACGGTGTTAAGGCTCCCCAAATCATATGTAAAATGAAAAATAAAAACATTTAACCACTAAAAGCTTCAACATTATTTCAGTTTGTTCATTTCAGTAACAGCAGTGGGAACAAAGCTATTTTTAAAACGTGTTGTCCTACATTTAGGGACTAAAAACCTCCGACCAGAGGGAAGAAGCTGAAACTCTCCGTACAGGGGATGAAGGACATCTTTTAAAACAGAAGAAGCTATCCTCTGTACCTGACTAACGTACATGGATGTAACTGAGGTTTGGGTTCCTCCGGTCAGTTTAGATGACAGCTTAACAATCTGCTGAAGGGAATTCTTTCCTCTCAGTGTAGTGTGACCAAACCATGACACCAAGGAAAAGGATAAAACAGATTCAATAAAAGCACGATAAAACATGGTCATTATGGTTCGGTCAATATTAAAATGGTTGAGTTTCCTTAGACAATAAAGGCGCTGGTGGGCCTTTTTGCACACCTTGTCAAAATTGGTTTCAAAGTTTAATTTATCGTCTATGATTGTCCCGAGATATTTGTAAGACTGCACTGTCTCAATTGCTTGACCTTTAATTAAAGTGACTCCGTGCTGGTGAGGTTTCTTCCTAAAATCAATGATCATGTCTTTTGTCTTATCTGTGTTTAGTTTGAGGAAAGAGTCCTCGCACCATTGAACAAAATCATCAGTCACCTGCCCATGGCTACTTTCATTTCCTTTAAGCAGACTGACAATAACAGAATCATCTGCATACTTTATAATGTACCTGCTCTCATGTCTGCTCCGACACATGTTGGTGTATAGAATAAAAAGCAGGGGTGACAGTACACATCCCTGGGGTGACCCGGTGGAAGAGGACTTAGATTCAGAGAGACAATTATTCACCCTTACTCTCTGTGTCCTGTTACTTAAAAAATCCAAGATCCAGCCCATCAAATTGTTACTCAGAGGAAACTGTTCAACAAGCCGTTCAGTTAATATGTGAGGTTGGATTGTATCAAAAGCTGAGGAAAAATCTACAAATAAAAGTCTGACATGGGTCGCATTTAAATCTAAGTGTTTAAAAAGCATATTAAGCAGGGTGAGTGTTGCGTCCTCTACGCCTCTATGAGGCCTGTAAGCAAACTGCATGGGATCTAAAAGATGTTCAGTCTGCTTTAGAATCTCACCTCTGATTAATCTTTCGAAGATTTTCATCAGAACTGAGGTCAATGCTACTGGTCTAAAATCACCAACAGTTTTCGGACTGTTGGATTTAGGGACAGGAACCACTACAGCATCTTTCCAGATGATGGGAACATGTTGCGTTTCCAGAGACTTATTATAAATATACTGAAAAATGGAACTCAGCTCAGAGACAGACACTAAGGGGATCTCTCAGACAGGAAGAGAATATTTGTTAACCAGATCAGAGCTGATCAAGTTCTGTTCAGCGTCAGAGTCAATTAAAGTGGACACAGGCAGACATTTCTGATCAAACTGCAGAATAGTGGATAAATTAAGTCGAGCATGGGGAGAAAGAGCAGAAGTACCCACCAGTATCTCCCTTTTGACTGGTTGGCATCTTTGTTTCCCTACGGCGGACATTAGAATTCCTACATCTCAATCTCGCTTCAGGAGAAAGGCGAGTGTGATTAACCTACATGGGCTCGGGATCAGGTAATGTAAGGGACTGTGACGGTGGACCCGGACGAGGGTTCTTAAACCCGAAAGTGTCAGGCACTTGGGACTTGTAGTAGAAAGTTGAGGGTTTGTACATGTGATACTCACCTAGTGACGTAGTGAGCATGGAAGTGGGAGAGCTATGGGAGTTGAAGTCCTTCTCTCTCCTGTGCTCCCGAAAGCACTCGTCAATGGTGACCGCCAGGTCCACAAGTTCATCAAACCCCTCTGGTTCGTCCCGAGCAGCAATCTGATCTTTGATTGTCTCGGAAAAGGAATTCAAAAAGGTACCTTATGAGGCAGATGTGTTCCAAGTAGTTTGGGCAGTGAGGATGCGGAACTCGAGGCCGTGTTCAGCAATAAGATGTCGACTCTGACGTAACCCTAGGAGCTGCTTTACGGCATTTGGTTCCTATAGGGGAAGGTCGAAAATCCTACAATTTTTTTTCTAAAATACAATAATTCTCAGTCAAGTCATCTGGACAGTTTCTTTTATATAGAAACGTTTCACCGTCCATCTGGAGAGCATCATCAGTCAGAGGAGGCCCAGCAAACAATTTCCTTACCGAGCAGTAAACACCTTAAGTGGACCTGCCAATTTGCTTGAGCCAAGATTGTTTCTGGGGGCCATCCTGTCCCTCGTCAACTCCTCCCAGGTAAGCAGCCACTGCTCCAACAAACTTGTTGGTCTACTTAAGGTGTTTACTGCTTGGTGGGGAAACAACTTGCTGGAACTGGACCATCTTGGAGAAGAAAAAGCTGCAGTAGATGATACTCACACTATATAAATACAGACCATTTACCATTTACTATTCCTTGCTTTGTGCACTGAAACACAACCACATGCAAAGAGAAAGGGACACTCCTAAAATAGTGCCACAAAGTTGAAAGTATAACATCACCCAAACTGTCTTGGTATGTTGAAACATTAATATTACCTCCTCTGGATTTAAGGAACCTAGATCAAACCCTGACTAAAACTCATTACCGTAGTTCATAAATGATCAGATGAGACTGAACACATTTGGTCAAATATGTGTTGTCAACATATTTTTTTATTAAGCCTAGTGTTGTGCATGCATCCTTTGAACTCAATTTTCTTGACCTCACAAATTGTGATTTACAGCAAAAGCTGTAGGACAGTAGGAAAACTTATTACGAGCATACTTCTGTAAAAGTTGACAAAATTCATTCTGTTTCTGATCTTAGAAATGCATGTTTTAATTGCAATCAAACAGCAAACATGGAAAGTTAGAAGCAGGCCTGTCCAGTGGACTTTCTGGATTATGTTGGCTTCTTCTTTGCATGGTAGCATTTCAAATAGCTTCTCTGGATGGCACAGTGTCTTACAAACTTCTGACAGTGTTGACAGACTATGATTTTCAGAAGTGTTTCTGAGTCCATGTGTCTGTGGGCCTGAAGATCAAAAACATCCAGTAGTGACTTTCAGTCTTTTGCACACAGAGATTTCTTCAGATTAAGTTTCAGAATACTTTACTGAAAAAGAGAGATTTTACTTCAGAGAGATTCAACTTGTGTGTGTGTGTATGTGTGTGTGTGTGTGTGTGTGTGTGTGTGTGCGTGTGCGTGTGTGTGTGTGTGTGTGTGTGTGTGTGTGTGTGCGTGCGTGCGTGCGTGCGTGTGCATTGTGTATGTCTGCAGGCTGTCAGGATGTCTGATCACAGAGGAAGGCTGTGTATCTCTGGTCTCAGCTCTGAGCTACAACCCTTCCCATCTGAAAGAGCTGGACCTGAGATACAATCATCCAGGAGACTCAGGAGTGAAGCTGCTGTCAGCTGGACTGGAGAATTCACACTGGAGACTGGACACACTCAGGTATGGAGAGATCTGCTGCAGACATAACATCTAACAAAGGAGAGTGAGCTGTACACGATGTCTCTGCCTGTCTAACAACATTGTTAAAGGGGCCGAGATGGGGTAGAGGTACGGCAGCCAACATGGGACCAGAAAGTTGCGGTTCGACTCCCAGCCATCCCCATATGTTGTGATGTCTCTGATCAAGTCACCTACTCCCTAATTGTTCCCCAGGCGCTCAATAGCTTCCCACTGCTCTACCTGGGTGTATCCTGAATGAACCCGTTATGTTTTTGGGTATAAAATCAGGGTTTGGTTGGAGGTCTGCTGAACTTCCATCTCCTTGAATTTTGAGACAAGAAGGAGCAACGGACAGACCTGACAAGTCACTCACTCTTTTAGCTGACGTCAGAGTTAATAACAAGGCTGTTTTGAATGACAGATACTTCAAAGGTATCTGGTCTAAGGGCTCAAACGTATATTTAGTTAGTGCACTTAGAACGAACACTAAATCCCACTGTGGTGCCAGGGTGCGCGTCACTGGTCTGAGCTTGTGCGTACCTCTCAGAAACCGTTTTGTTAAAGCGTGATTGAAAACTGTTCTATCATTGAAACCTTCATGACACGAAGAGATTGCTGCATCGTAAGTTTTAATTGTGCTGAAAGCTAAATTCCTGTTTAACAGCAGCTGTAGGTAGGATAAAA
>JBBPBX010019239.1:3080-19938 GCA_038048925.1 Garcialebias charrua
ATCAGAGTCAGAGAATCTTTATTGTCATTTGCACCGCATGTGGTACATGTGATGAAACGAGATTATGTACACAGGGTCCCAGTTACATCCAACAACAAAATGTAAGAGAAAAACAGTAATAACATCTAGGATATAACTAAGAAAAACATCAACTAGAAATACACTAAGCACTAATGTAATAGAAAAACATCATTACAAACAGCAGCACGAACATGAGTCTGTATGAGCAGATGGTCACAGATGAACACAGCAACAAGAAAACAGATCAGCATCAGCATGATGTGATATTTTGCAGTGATTATTCTTATTATTTATTTATTCATGTGTCAACAGCCTCAGGGTAGAAGCTGTTCCCTAGTGGTTCTACCATCGGCTTCCCCAACACACAGGTCAGACTTTCATTAAATTCTGTGGCCTGACCTTAACTTAACCTTTACCCCAAACGGCGTTCCACCAGGACCGGACTTTGGCCCCCAAGAGTTCCATAGGTCCTGCAGCGCCCACCCCCACCCCCACGCCCACACAAACACACACAAAAGTTAAATAAAAACAGTATCTGTTGAGGCTCTCCTTCAACAGAGGGAGCGCACCTATCCTCCTCCTCCTTTCTCCTCCTCCCTCTTTCTCCTCCTCCTCCTCCTCCCACTGGACGGGATGCCTCAAAGCAGACGCGGAAGTTTCCGCCCAGATCAGCAGCTGTCGTTAAACTGAACACTGGCATGACAGGAGCAGAGCTGTAGGAGGACAGGAGCGCTCACAGCGAGAAGGGGGAGGAGGTGGGGGGAGAGAGGAGGCACCGGAACCCCGCCAGGCTCGGACTTCAGCCCCGCGCATGGCTTCTCTCGGCTCGGCGGAGCGACGGGCTTTCGCCCTGAAGATCAACAGGTAAACCTGGAGCTCTGCTCCATTCAACTGGTCCGACTGAGTGAAAACAACATTTGGGACAGGAAAGGAGCAGGCAGTCCTCTTCCTGTGGTGTCTTTGTGTTTGACAGCTGGAGCAGCAGACAGCCACATGTTGCTGCTGCAGGTTGTTGCACTTTGTCCCGGGTGAATAATAATAATAATAATAATAAAAAAAACACGCCTAGAGGGTAGAAACACCTCTCAGAAGAGTGACAGCCACGTGACCAGTCAGAAAACTTTTCTTAGTCTTTTTGTAACACTCTGGATCTGGACAACAAAGCTTGTGGTTCTGTCACTTCCTCCTCTTGATCATACATTTCTATATGTGGAGCTTCTGATGGGGTCATTTCCTGCAGCATGAGCGTAAAACACCTCACAGAGCTGAGATGTGCTCACAGTTCCTGCTGTGACACAGACCAGGTGTGGACTGTGGAGGAAGTGTCAGCATGGAAGTCCATTGTGTACCAAACACACAAAACACTTCAGTGCTTTTATTCTTTCTGCGTTTAAAGCAATAGGTCGAAGCGTTGGACCTGTAAGTGGGCAGAAGTTTAATGAGCTGGAGTTTATTGTCATCATCTAAGGGATGGATACAGAGCGTGTGCAGAGATGAGCTTCAGATTGTTTTGCTTCCTCGTTCTTCTCTGTAATTTTCCAAAGTGTTAGAAAATGCAGTTAGAACAGTTTCATCTATTGACAACTCGGAGTGATTTAAATGACCTCTGCTGGAGCATTCCACTCTTGTTAACAGTCAGGAGAAATCACGGCTGTCTTTGTTTTTGTGCTGTGCTGTGCAGAGCTGAGCTCAGCTGCAGGGAGATGTTGGGTCTCAGCCCAACTGCAGGGATGATGAGCCAGCAGCTGGCCCGTTGAGAAGATGCTGCACTGTAACATGACGTGGTGTTTTATGTTTCACATATCCATGACTATACAACACAATCAAGGGCAAGTAGCCCAATTGAGTTAGCATGCAACCATTTGCATGCAAACTCCAAACTTTTAGTGTTGTAGATGGATACTTGGTCTCAGTAACCTCACAGACTCGAAAAGAGTGTGCAATGCATTGAAGCACGCTGCACAGTCGTGGCCAAACTTTGTGAGAATGGCACGAATGTAGCTTTTTACAGGTTTCTATGGTGGAAATATGTATTGACTCTAGATTGTGAAGCGTGATCAGATGAATTGAAAGAGATTGCTGCTTGTAATATGGCACCCCGATCGACCATTTATCGAACCATCAAGAACTTCAAGGACATTGAAGAAGGCTTCAGAGTGCCCAAGAAAGTCAAGCAAGCATCGGGACTATCTCCTTAAGAGAATGCAGCTATGAGGTTGGGTCAACGCCAGCCCTGAGCTTGCTCAGGAAAGGCAGAGGGCATGCAGGTGTGAGTGAGGCACAGTGACATGAGGACTTTTGAAGGATGGCGCTTGGTGTCAGGAAGGGTGGCAAAGAAGCCGCTTCTCTCAAAGAAAAACATGAAGGACAGACTGACGTTCTGCGGGACATATAGAGATTGGACTGTAGAGGACTGGGGTGAAGGTATTTTCTCTGATGAAGCCCCTTTCAGAACGTTTGGGACATCTGGAAACATGATTCCCCAAAGAAGAAAAGGTGGGCACTACCATGAGTCATGTGTTATGCCAGCAATGAAGACACATCATGTGCGGGGTTGCTTCTCATCCAAGGGAGTGGGTTCGCTCAAACTTTTGCCAAAGAACACTGCCACGAATGAGTGGTGTCAAAACACCCCCCACGAGAAACTTCTCCCATTGACTCAGGAGCAATTTGGAACAATAGTTTCTCCAGCATGGACAGCGGCTTTGGATGTTATCAGTCCATTAAATGGCCGTTATTAGTTGTTATCATCCCCATATGTAGCGGTGAGACTGTCCCACCTACCTCCTAGTAGGGGACAAATAAACGGGGACAAATAAAACTATCTTATTATCGCTGATAATAGGCAGCGTCTCATCGGGGTAAACCAGGAAATGTCTTTTTTTCTTTTCCAGCTTATGTAACCCTTTTCCTAAACCTAACCTTACACCTGACCCAGAGGACCAACCCTAAACTTAACCCCCTTACCCTGGTGCCTAAACCTAAGCAAGACCCTAAACTTAACCCCAGACCCTTTACTGTAAACCTAAACACGCGAAGCTATTATGAGCGCTAACAAAGCTAAAAACGGAGCCTATTATCATCGTTACCAACGCTAACAACATACCTTTAAACCTACTAGGAGGTACAAGAGGGGCAGTCTGACCGCTACATATGGGGATGATAATGACTAATAACGGCCATTTAATGGCTGATAACATTCGAAGCGGGTGCCATGGAGCACCATGTCCAAAGATAAAAGTGAAAAGCAAGTGGCTCAGTGAACAAAACATTGACATTTTGGATCCATGGCAGATCTCAGTCCCATTGAGAGCCTGTGGTCAATCCTCATATTTAGGATGGAGAAAGAAAAACCCAAATATAACTAATTGATAATTAACTAATAATCAACTAATTAATCACTACTGTATTTAGGCAAGAATGTGTTGCCATCACTCAAGATTTTGCTCAGAAGCTGAAACCACCCCATCTCTATTGGTAATGGTCTGAATCATGTTCCACACTGTGACAGAACTTGCCAAAATCTGCAAACACAAAAGTAATAATCAATGGTGAAATCACGTTGATTTCTTCAACGTCTTCTGTTACAAATAAAGTCCAGTTGTTTCTGTATTGAATGTTTTTTGATTTAATAATCAATGGGTTTTTGGTGAAACATGAGAAAACCCTATCCTGTTTGGAGGTTTACATCTCAGCCATGCTTCACAATGGAAAAATCATTCAAAGTTTAAACAGGTGACAGAAAGTCGGTCTTTAAATGACTGAACTGACATTTTTGATATTTTTATCTGTTTTTACACAATTGTATTTTGTTTCTTCCCTCAAAGAACAATTTTCACACAGGGTGCCTTTTGCAAACAGTCCTAACTTTCACACTTGTCAAATATTTTGTCTCTTGCTTCTTTAAAACTTTTTTTGTCCTTTCTCAAATCGTCCTTAAAACTTTGTTGGTCCTTTCTCAAATCTTCCATTAAAACACCTATTCTCCTCCTATTCCAAAGACTTCCGGTGTTTTTTAGTTCAAAATATTCTGATAAAAAATGGACGTGAAGGGTCTTTTTAGCTTGTCATTTAACTGCTGACACTGTAGACTCGTACATTTCAAAATTACCATGTATTGAAGTCTTCTGCTGCTTATGGGTCAAGAATTGTTAAGAAATTGCATAGTTTTGGCAGAAACGCTGTTTGTTTGAGGCTTACTTTTTAGTTTGCAGTTTTGTTTGCCTCTGAGTGAGAGACACATGGGTGCAGTTACCATAGTGACCAAAATGAGCCATTGGCAATAGCTTTAACGCCTGTTTTTAATCTTCGTTTCTTACACAATTTGTACATTAAAATATAGGCAGTTTTTCTTTGCATCACTTATCAAGCTAAGCTGCAGTTTTGGACAGTACGTATTTTCCGGAATATAGGTCGCGGCTTTTTATCATTTTTGCATGCCCTGTGACCTATATTCAGGTGCAACCTATTTATGGCTTTTTATAAAATAAGCTGATTTGTAATCATTTATTAACAAAAATTAAACTGAGACACACTCTTACAATAATGTCAGCTAACAAATATTTTTTTAGGTGTTTATCCTGCTAAAATTATTAATTTATTAAAGAAAAGTTCAGCTCAGACACATATTTGCTATAATTTTTATCAAACAAATAATTGTTTTTAAGTGTTAATCTTCTTAAAAGCCTTGCTGTGCGCTCCTGTGGCAGACATTTGCAGCAGAGCTAAACACGGTCCACATTTTGATGTAGGTGCGACCTATATAGGTGTGACCTATACTGTATATGGATTTTTCCAAATTTTTGGCAATAATTGGACAGTGCGACCTATATTCAGGTGCGACCTATGTTCCAGAAAATACGGTAGCTGCATTGGTGTCATTTAAAATGTCAATAAATTAAAACGTTCTTTTTCAAACTGAAATTGAGTTATTTATCAATGTAAAGCTTAAAGTGCATCGGTTTCAAAGACTTAAAAAAATCTAGTCTTTCATAGTTTTTATTTTTTTTGGTGGCTAAAATCAATTACAGTATAACCAACCAAATACATGTATGTAGTTTAAAGACATCGATTTAAAAAAAAACCAATATGGAGGAAACAAATGTAAGTTAAAACCAACCAAAGTCAATCTGCTTGTGGCTCTGTGGCTTGGTGAGAGCAGCTCCACAGTACATTATGAATAATTAATCATTTATTAATGATTCTTGTGCTCCGTTTTAGTTAAACGCATCAAGACTCATAAACTAACACAATTGTTTTTCAAACCTTTTACCAAAGTCAGTTGTCCAACTGGTAAAGTTGTGTTCAACGTTAATTTCCACAGGTAGACAAAGTATTTTTGTGTATTTTTTTCTTGTTTAAATATGCAGCAAAAGTAAGTCATTAGCAGCGATTACTGAAATTAAAGCCTGTACATGCAGCTTTTATATCCCATACAGTCAAAAACTGAAAAACAGCTTTGAGTTTGTACTGTGAGATTTTCTAAGCGCTGTGACTCTATAATTGTAGGTGTGCTGGTTAATTACTGTAATTGCAAAACGCAACAAGGTAACAATGGGGGGAGATCTTGGAGAATCATAGCACCAAATCATCAAAGTTCATGCTCAATCATCCAGGTATAAAATCCAATAATGGTCAGTCAGGTCATCTGGACAATTTCTCTTTTATGGAAAGACGTTTCGCCCTCTATCCGGAGGGCTTCAACAATCTGAGGAGTCCCTAGTAAACAGTTTTCTCCTTTAGTGGAACAACCAGTTTGCTGGTGATAAGATGGTTTCTGGGGGTTCTCCTGTCCCTCTTCGACTCCTCCCAGGCAGACAGCCAAAGTGGTTCAAGACATCAAAGTTCATGCTCAGTCATCCAGGTACAACATCCAATATCGATCAATCAGGTCATCTGAACGGTTTCTTTTTGGATAGAGGGCGAAACGTCTTTCCACAAAAAAGAAACTGTCCATATGACCTGATTGACCATTACTGCACATCACCAATGAGCTGCTGGTCTAAGAGGAACAACAGGCGAGATGATTACAGAACATTTTGCAGCTCATGCCACTCAAACTGAGATGATATATGTTTGTAGACCTGACATTATTGCTCTTATCGGGTTAAAACTATCTGTATTTACTAATTACACGCCCTTTAAGTGTTTTTTTAAATGAGCACCTCCCCACTCGACATCTTTATCGGAGTGGAGTGTGAAGGAAATCCTGCTAACTTGCAACACTCTGGTTTCACTTCACTTTTTCTTGATGGCCGTTTTAAGGCCAGGAAATGTGTTTCTTCTTCTTCTTCTTCTTCTTCAGCGCACGAAAAGAGGAATGGAAAAACCCCAAAACCCTAACATAATGTAGCTCAGTCCAGAGCTAAGGGTCTGCCTTATAACTGAGGATGATGTGATTTAAAAGCATATGGTGGCAGGTGTGAGGACAGCTGTGCACATGCAGCCCCTCTTGTTAAATACTCTTCAACAGGGAGGGGTTCTGGAGCTTGAGTTTCATTTGATTTCCTCTGGGTTTTCAGCTGATGTCATCTGCTAACCCCTCATGTCTGTTGGTGGGCTGGTGAGTGCTACAAGGTGTGTTAAAAAAAAAAGTCCTCTAAACATTTTTACACAATTAACTCCACACCAAGCTGTAAATTTCAGATTAACGTCTCCTTCAGTCACTTTTTTTATTCTTGCTTTGAGTTGCTCGTTTTGAGTTGCTCATGTTTGTGCGTGCCTCTCCTTAGAGAGGAAGCTGAGTCGTGATGGAGCCGATAGCAGCTTGACCCATTAGGTCTGGAGACATATGATAGTAGGAGACACGCAGTGGGGACATCTCTTTGGTGTGCTTTTCTTTTCTGCTTGTGTACACCGCACCGCTCTCCGTTTTCCTGTTTCTTTACTGATTAACGAGGAGAAATCTGTGGTAAGAACAGAGAGGGTGTTTTTAAGAAATCGCTTTCCTCTAAATGGACAAACTTTGTATTAATAATCAGAAAGAGGGTCCGGTTTCACATATATTCAACAAAAAGGTCATTTAACGCAAGAACAAATAGAAAAATAAACCAGAGGCTATACTTTTTGTGAATTAAAACAATGATGGAGATCATTGGAGACACTTTTCTACTGATTTTCTTTTTTTATGTTGTTGACAAACATATTTTATTTATTTATTTATGTATTTTTTGTGCAGTGTTTAGACGGTGCATAAAGTCCCACAGCTATTGGATGGGTGGGGTAACAACATTCCTTCAGATAAACAAAATTGTTCATCTTGCCAAAAGACGAGCCAAGGATCGTGCACAAGATTTGTTTGGAATCGAACACAAATTATCTTTTCTGTAGAAGCAAAAGAGCTCAGCCAGAGCGTTAAGACATTAGGTCAATGTTAAAATCAAAAGGAAAATATAGGGAGGGCATTTTTCCAACATTTTCAAAGTTTAGAGTCTAAAACTCCCAGATTAGGAATGTCTCACCTCTTCTGTATTATTGATGGGGTAAGTAGGCCTGTCGCGATAAACAATAAATCAATTAATTGCACAATAAATTAAAATGATCAACCTCATTTTCATTTATCAGCTTTATTGTTTCTTCGTGTATCTCTCTTTCTACTGAAGACACTGGATGACAAAAGGTTCAACTCCGGTGCTCTTCACTGACCCCTCCCTGTCTTCTTTCTCTTTAAAATCTGTTTTAACCGTCCAAAATCGCGTTCTTGGATCGTTAAAACTAAAAGCAGCTACGCTGAAACGCTAAGCTACGAGCTAAGCTAACAAGCCGACCTCAGGAACAAAACCTCTTGTCTTGTCGAAGCTCCAATATTCACGGTTGAAACTAGGGCTGAACAATTAATTGCATTTGCAATAATATCGCAATATGTTAAAATGAGATTTTCTAATCGCAAAGGCTGCAATTTGACTGGTCACGTGACACCAATCTAAAAAAAAAAAACACCAGAAAGACATTTACGATGGTTGCATGGCTAGAATGTCAACAACCAGTGCTTCAACTTCAAGTAAGCAAAGTATCAGCCGACAGGGATCACTGACCGAACTGTTTGAACTTCAAACTGTAATTTTTTTATATCTAATTTTTTATATTTATTTATTAACCGTCATGTGAAGGTCAGACAGTAGTTAGGAAGTTCACTTAACATGTTTACTATTATGTTTATGAAACAAGAAAAAATAGAAATGGTGAAAAGGCATAGATTTGTTTGCTTTATTGTAATCTCTGCTTTAAATAAATCTGACATTGTTTATTATAAAACAGATTGATTTATTGCTTCTGTTTGTTGAAAAATACTTGAGAAGATATTAAAAAAATAATCGCGTTTTAAATCGCAATTGCAATTTATAGAAAAAAATTGCAATTAGATTATTTTCCAAAATCGTTCAGCCCTAGTTGAAACCCGTGTCTTTTTGTAAAATGTTGTTTTTCTCTGCAAAAAAAAAAGCTGAGAACTTGTTTACTTATTTTTTAAATTACAGTAAAAGTTTTGTGTGAAAAATGCTATGCTAAAGAGCTCACCCTGCACCAAGCATCTGCCGTTTTGAGAACTGAAAACAAGGAACAAGTGACAGCCCATGTCATGTCAAGGGGCCTCCCTCACATTTTTCTTAAGAGACACGCTGCTCACTCCCTCTCTATCTAAAACGAGAGAAATCATCGTTAAACCGAGGAGGCCTCAGATTCCAACTTTCTAAAACTTAAGGCCCAGGCAGAGCTCTGCGTAAGGCAGTACGCCGCACTACGCCGTACCTACGCCGAGGCACAAGCGTAGCCCGGCAGGGCACGAACGCGCAGAGCTCAAATTTTACGACCGCGTACGCGAGGCGAGTTGTCTCACAATAAACTGCCCAGCGCCGGACTGTTTTGTATGTTACACAAATGAATTAAATTCCCCTTCTTCATCGCTGATCTGGACTTCTTTTGTTTTTTTGCCAAAAGTCAAGTAATCGCTTCCTCCTCCGTTAACTCCATGACTGAAATGAATGAATTTGTCACGAGCGAATAATAACTCATGTCCTACCTGGCTGCGCGACGTTCTAAATATTTCCTGGTGGGCTGTGGGCTGCAGGACCAGGGCTCCCTGTTTTTATTTTTATTTTTTAGAACTTTTTATTAACATATAAAGTTTAGAAACACCGCAGCGGCTGCAGCCGAGCCAGCTCATGCATTTTTTTGTCTCCCACTCGACCTGTCAATCAATTAAGTAGGCGTGTCAGCAAATGACCAATCAGCGACCTCAGTTTGTCCCGTAGGTACACGCTGTGCGTGCAGCTGCTCAAATTACAACAAGAATTTGGAGCGAAAACGCGAGCATTTAACGTGAGAACGAAAGCAGAGCTGTGCCAGTGAACGCGTGCACACCAGTGGTGTAGTGTACGTGATACTAGAAAAGCTTAAGAATTTCAGTATACCCACTTAAAAGTGCCCAATGATACATGACATATCATTAGGCACATGTCATTGATATGTTCAACATCAGTCAAATGCTTCCGTAACAATCTATCGGTATGCAGCGCTTAGCTTTGATGCTGTTTTATGAATTATATAACATGTTTTTAATACAAAGCCAACTGTTGTGCCAAGTTTGTTGTATATTTATTCAAATATAATTATCAGAGAAATTTAGAAATGTTCAATATTCTTAAAAATCTAAATAAATTGACGATTATGTTGTACTGCAGTGTACTTTGGTTTCTATGCACAGTATACCCAGTACAAAAATGTAGACTACACCACTGGTGCACACAGAATACGCGCGTAGAGCGGCGTACAGGTCGTACGCAGAGCTCTGCCGGAGCCTTTATAGTGCGGCCCTGGGGCTGATTCCCAGACGTTTCACACCTGATGACAACAGAGGAGCCTCGTTTGTGAATTAGACTAACAAAGACTTTGAGAGGTCCCTGCTATTAAGGTGTGAGGTGTGATTTGTCAATTTACATACAGTAGGATGTGTGTGTGTTTTCTGTAAGCCCTGCTTCCACACGCTGAACTTTGAATGTGTCACAGGTACCGTATTTTCCGGTGTATAGGTCGCACCTTTTTATGTTTTTTTTTTCTCCAAGGTCTGCGGCCTATACACCGGTGCGACCTATATATGGCTTGTTATCACTTTCGGTGAAACAAATTTTTAAATCCAGCTCATTTCACAATTACGTTTATTTATTAAAGCTGCAGTATGTAGCTTTTTTTATGAACATATTTCTTCACTCTGTCACTACCTCCTGACAGACTGATGTTAGCCAGGTAATCTCTGAAAAAAAATAAAAAAAAATATTGTCCCCTTGCTTCTCCAGGTGGTAAATAAGCATTTCTAAAAAGAAAAGGTGACCCGCCATTTTCCAGCCAATAAAAACAGAGTTTGTAACCAGCCAATAAAAACAGAGCTTGAATTTGAATCAGCCAATAAAAACAGAGCTTGAATTTGAAATTCAACAGACCACAAGGGGGCAGAGCCACATATGGCTCTGAGGGGGAGGGATCAGAATGCTTTGCCTGTTGAAAATATTTCTAACTGCTGCAGTTCTACAGAAACTGCATACTGAACCTTTAAGGAAAAGTTCAGCTCAGACATATATTTGCTATAATTTTTATCAAACAAATAATTGTTTTTAAGTGTTAATCTTCTTAAAAGCCTTGCTGTGTGCTCCTGTGGCAGACATTTGCAGCAGAGCTAAACGTAGGTGCGACCTATACACCAGTGCGACCTATCTAGGGATTTTTCCAATCTATTGGTAATAATTGGACAATGCGACCTATACACAGGTGCGACCTATACACCAGAAAATACTGTATGTTTTATCTCAAGTATGTGTGTGTGTGTTAGCTTTCAATTTACATAGGTTGGTGTGTGCCATCTCAGCCTGTTTATAACTTCACTCTCTCACAGCCTGCTCATTGAATTGATAAAGCTCCCCGGATGGGAAGTGAAACGTTTTCTGTTAGAAATAAAGTCCAGTTGTTTCTGTATTGAACACCTTTTTTTGATTCCCTCTCTATCCATCCTCCTTAGTCACTGCCATCCGGTAGTCAAAAAAAGGTACCACACTCAAAACAAATTAACCAATATTTCTTCTTAAATTTGACAATAATTACAAATTACAGTACATGTATTGTCAAATTTCAAACAATAATATTGTTTATCGCAATAATTTCTGAGACAATTAATTGCCCAGCCATATTTGTTATCGTGACAGGCCTAGGGGTGACATCAGGATAGGTATAAGGTGGTTTTATTTTCAGTGAACTGCAGTTTTAGTTTTGTCCATTTGTTATAAATAATGTCTTTGGACCTTTTTAAATAAAGGGTGTTGTCTAAGAAATGTATTTTGTGCAGCTGTTGGTTCTGTGCTTCAGGGAATATTTTTGCCTGGGAGTAAAGAAAACGTCTGTAAAATATTGACACATGGAAACGAGGTTATTTTTCCTCTTTAAGTTTGCTGATTGATGCAAAGTAAAGAAGTGACTGAAAAGCTCAGTTTTGCCTGCCACTGGACTGGAGAAGGAAAAGTTGTAGTTCAAAGCTACATATTTGACTCCAAGGAATATTTATCATAAATGTGTCAAGGACAGTTCAGTTTTTCAAGCAGACTTAGCTTGGGGGAGCTTTTTGGAAGTGATAGAACAGCATTTGTGCACAGAGCAAGTGTAGGCCTGCCGTGACAGGAGAAAGGCTCTCCTTCTCTCTGCAGGGGCAAATTAAGACTGATGTGAGCCTCTCCTGAAAGCAGTGAGGAGATTTTCTCTGGAGACGTTTCCTAAAACTCTTCAGAAAGCTCACAGCTTTACTACTGGAAGACAGAACCATGACCCAATGCAAATATAATACCACAGGGTCATGTATTCAAATCAAATTCCTCTCTAGCTTCATGAGCTGGGGACAAATTAGGAGCATATTTGACGTGTCATTAATATCACACAGAAAGCTGTTTTGACTAAGCTTGTTCAGTTTTGATGGATGATGGAGTTCACCTCGCTTTGCGTCCTCTGTACATTTGGAATAAGACATGGATTCTGCTTTTTTTTTCTTCCTGTGAGGGATGATCTCATTGCTTCAGCCTGACGGCAAACATGAGATTAACAATTATGATAATAAAAACCATTGATCCACGAATGAAATCGGTAATATATTCTGTAGCACAGCAGTTCCTGGTAAGGGTTTATTTTTTATTCATGTGTCAACCTATTTGTTATTTAGCAACGCATGGACTGATTTGGAAGCCAATAATTCAGAACCAGCTGTTTATTAAACGGCGTCATAAAACGACATATAATGGCTGTATCGTGTGTTGGCTCTGTTAGAGCATTCGGATCAATGTTGATGACACTTTCTAAATTTATCCTGACCGAGGCAAAGAAAACCAAACCAGCCATTATTGTCGTCAGGTTTTGTGATCATCCAGGATAATCTTTATTTAATGGTAGGTTAAGCGTTGCTACTCAGAAATAAATGGCATTTTGTTAAAGATCTTTTCTGGATGATGTAAAGGCTTTAGTGCTTCTGGTATTCATGGGCACACTGCTGAGACGTTATGGACAGATGTTACCGTTAGTTTTGTTAAAGGAGACCACATATAGGTATTTAAAATTTTTACGTTATGTCTGTGTGCTATCTTGACAATATTAATTCATTTTAATACACAAAATAATTCTTAGATAATTAATTATACCCTTTTTAATTCTGCCATTTTTAACTTTCGTTTTGAACGACCGGTTTCTTGAAGTCCACGCCCTTCAACGATCTGTTTACGCCCTCTGTAACAGCCAGTATCTGTAATGTGTTGTTGTTTTAAAATTAGCTCTTTTTTTATTACTCATTTGACTTACTGTTAGTGTTAGCTTAAGATAACTTACCGAAACCCGTCTGAGCGCGCCGCAATTTGCTGCTCCTTTTAGCATTAGACCACCCGAATCCGAAGCTAATGTTAGCTTGTTCCTCTTCCGGTGTTCGCCAGCTCCGCTCGTTGCACGCGGAGATTTTGGGAGTTATCGCTGTTCCAGTCAAGACACACACAAAGTTCACCAAGTGTCTCCCGTAAATTAATCCGTAAGGAGAAGGTCCTCACTGCTGCGAGCCTGCTGCGAGGCTGAAATGAGGCTGTACAGTTGAAGCTCCGCTCCATCGCGCCAGAAGAGGGTCCCGTCGCAACCGGTCCCTACGCCGGGGGTCCGCTCGTTTAATTTTTGCCGGCTGCGCGTTGGGAGCGATCGCAAATACACTAAAAATTGAACTAAAACATAAAAATAACAATTATACTTTATTTATAAAGCCATTTAAAAAAACCACAGCTGCAACAAAGTGCTGTACACATGAAATTAAGAACATATAAACAAAAGATGAGATGAAATCATGAAAAACAACAGTCATGTGTTTAATACTGAAGTGGGTGGAGCATCACCAGGGGTTGCTAGGTGAGGGGCTGGACTCAGGTTTGAGGTGGTTGGCTGCGGTTGGCTGCGGTTTGTGACGTCACAAACCGCAGGAAGTGGGAAACAAAGTGTATTTATCAAAGATAAATAAATCTACTTAGAGTAAATAAACCACTGGGTGCATTTTTTTGGCCTTAGGACTGTTTTTTTACGAAGTAAATATCCAAAGTTGAGTAAAAAAAACATTAAAAAGTGAATTTTGAATATGTGGTCCCGGTACTGTATAATAACCGGTACTGTAATATTTTATGTATGGTATAAATTTTATGTGCATTGTTCAGTCCTGGCTACCTTTGCAGTTTTGTGGGCTGCCAGACGGATGTTTGGGTCACATTCAACACTTTAAGGAAGATTTCAGATCTTCTGAAGTGGGGTTCAGTGGAAAGGTTATGAAACTTTAGTATCTTACCTGTTTTAGATAGTTCTATGACTGATATTATGTTGGAGAAATAAAGAGTTAGAACATAGATACTGGCTGAAATCTGGTAGCTCTAGAGCTGCCTCCTCTCAGCAAAAAGGTTGCCAGATCAAATCTCGGCCAAGGTCCTTTCTGGGTGGAGTTTGCATGCTCTCTTTGTGCATGCATCTCCGGGTACTTTGGTTTCCTCCCACAGACCAAAAACATGCATGTTAGGCTGACTGGTAAAACTCAGTCTCTAGGTGTGAGTGAGAGAGTGAATGGTTGTTTGTCTCGTTTGTCTCTGTGTGTCCCTGCGATGGACTTGCAACCTGTCTGGGGTGTCCCCTGCCTCTCGCCCAGATACTGTTGGATATGGGCACCAGTGAGCAGTGACTCTCACGACCCAAACAGGAAAAAGCAGGATGGATGGATGGATGCATGGATGGATGGATGAACTGATGAGCTAAAGGCCAGTCCAAGTGTAAATGAGTCCCCAAGGCTCGATGGGATTAACCTAATCTAAATAAAGATTGAATGAAAGTCCAAAACCAAAGTGGATTACTGCCATCAACAACTCCCGTAGTGGTTCATGCAAATGTTTAAAGGTATTGTGACATGATGTTGGAACTATGCACAAAGTGGCACAACATATACATGTTGTATCATTCAACTATGTTTGTTTTTACAAGCAAAATGATAAAATCAATGAAAATTTGTTTCAAAGTGATTTTAAACTTGGCGCCATGTTTTGTCACGGGAAATCCGGGTACTTCCGCATGCGACGTCATGTGTCATGTGTTTAGTTTTAGCAGGTCGCTTTCGTAAATGAGCCCATGAGGTTCAAAAGATTTACCTGACTAAATAAAGGTTGAATGAATGTGACGTAGGCACATGAAGTTTGGTTGCTTCACTCAGCTGGTGCAGGGGGAGCAATGCTGGAGAGCTAGCGGCTCTGGTCACGATGGATGGATGGATGGATGGATGGATGGCGTGGAGTCGCCCATACGAAAATAAGCTGTTTTGACTAAGATTGGGTTCCATTCCTTTCACCCTCTGAACCTACCTCCTCTGAAATCGCGGAGTCTCCCTCACTCCCTGAACGGTAAGGCTGAAATAAAATGCAGCTGCAGACCTACATTAGAACCATCTGTTTCTTGTTCATCACTCGAACTAACTTCGGCTTCTCAAACTGAAGACAAATCGCTCAAATCTTCACTTAAATTGCTTATTTCCTCGGTTTCTATATTCGCTGCCATAGTTAGTTACAATGTTCGTTCTTTACTACATTGCGTCCTAAAAATGCGTCAGCGTTTGACCCCTCCTTTCTCCACCCGAAAACTGCAATGCACTGCAGAGTTACCTTTTATTAAAAAATACTTTAATACATATTAATTATTCGAAGCATCTGTGTACAAAAAAATCAAAGCGGAGTAGCTCCTCTTTCTAAAGATGTCTGTTTTAGAATATTGTCACAATACCTTTAACTTTTTATACTGCCATCATTTTTGCATATTTGAATTATTTTGACATTCCTGCTGCTAATCCTTTCGGCTGCATCCAAAGTGCTACAGCTAGGTGCTGCTGCTTGTAAATAGTCATATACATTTGTGTGAATAACTGAGTCAGACAAAACTGTTAGCCATCTTAAGGTTTGTAAAATGTTGCTCTCTTGAACATCTGTGACTTTTTGAGCCAGGAGTTGTTTTAAGTTTGGGGGAATGCGTGTAAAACAATCACAAAGCCTATTTTTGTATTACAGAAAAGAGCTGTAAGAATTATCACTAGAAAACATTACTGTCATCCATCAAGTACATTATTTTATCAACTGAAGTTATTGAAGTTCCATGATTTGGTAGACTATAATATTTTATCAGTTATGTATAGGGCTCAAAATAATGCATTACCTTTAAATATCCAAATGCATTTTGTTAAAAGACAAAGTTGTTATAATCTTAAGGGGACAGAGATGTTTGTAAAACCACAATTCAGAACTAGTTTGAAGGGACGTTCTACCTCAATCCAGGGAATTAGATTATGGAATGGCTTGGAGAATGTAGTTAAAAATGCCAAGTCAATGTTTACATTTAAGAAAATGATCAAAACGAATGTGTTAAAAAAAATATATGAAATAGCGTAATGTGTATTGTATTAGTTAGAAAATTAGAAAGAGTTAGTCATTTTGTACTGTTGGTTGAAGATTATTATTGTTTAATCTGATTGTTGGAAAAAAGGGGCAGATATAATAAGATTTATTCTTCTTTCTGCTACCTTTCATTTTTTTATATTTTGTACATTATCATTTATGGGATTGTCTTGTATTGTTTCTTTTGTAAAAAAAAAAATGAACAAATTTAATAAACATAAACATAAAGTTCCACTTTGATTTTGGCCCTGCTCAGACTAGCCATTAGCTCATCAGTTCTGTCAGAACTGAACTCTTTTTCTCCAGGCTGAAGTTGTCCAAAAACAGCAGGTGTTAATTGTTAAGTGTTCATTAATTGTTTAGTTCTTTTCCATGGAGCCACACTTCACATTGTCTGAACTATCCCTTTAATATACAGATAAAATGACACAATACTGGCTCAGATTTTAGAGTTGCAATAAAATGTGCATACCACATACAGTGTACAACCTATAAAATAATCAGTTACCTGCCACTCAATTTTAGTGAATTTTGTTATTGATGGAACAAGGATGTCATTTTGAAAATAAACAAAAAATTGTGTTAGATTGTGTTAAAGTGCACTGTTCATTAGATGTGACAGCTTTTCTCTGTCTGTTTATACTTTAATTTTACATTCAGATGACATCACTGAGTTGAAAGAAAAGCAGTGAAACGTGCTGTTCAGGGAGTGCCACCCTGTTTATTTTCAGAGTTTGAGACCTTCTGTTGTGAGTTTCAGTGAGGCTCCAAAACCCCAGAAGCTGCTTTTTTAGACCAACGTGGTTAACTGGCTGCAAGGCCCCGTCCTGGTCCACAGTGTTCACAAACCTTTTGTCCTCTAAATCTAAACT
>JBBPBX010019239.1:30392-40985 GCA_038048925.1 Garcialebias charrua
TATATATATATATATTCGCTGTAGCTAACTGGCTGGTTACATGTTAATGGTTGTGAATACCGTATGTACATTTTGTTTTATACAATATTCAGTGTTGTGGAGAAATAACCTGTGGATTGAAAAAAAAAATCTCATATGTTCATTCCTCAGTGCATTCAGCCCCATTTGTCTCCTCTAAGAGGCTTTTTGACAAAGGTACTTAACAAAAACCAGCCACTTACTGGGTCTGTATGGTAAATAGATGTATACTGTAGTTGACTTCTTTGTTAAAACATTAACCAAATATACAGTATATACATGTGAACTTAAGTGTTTTAAAGCAGAATGAATGACATTGAAATAAGTGTTTACCAGAGTCCACGTCAAGCCTGAGCGAGTTTAGACTAAAGCTCCGCCTTCTGGAATTTTGTTTACAGCCATTTTTGTTTTTCTGTTCATCAAAACAATTTCTGTCTATGGGTTTCTTAAGAACACCGCTATAATGCCCATATCGTGCAACAAGGTGACGAGACTAACATTAAAATATAGAGAAAAAACATTATTCGCTTTTTACATCTATATTGCAATTTCGTGATAACTATTTTAGCTAAAGATTGGATTTGGACATCAGGCATCTTTTTAGCACCACACTTGAGCTGCACTCGACCTTTGCTGTTCTTTTTCTCTGTGGAATTGACCTTTTTATGGACACGAAGTATTTATAAACCTGACGCCCCATGCGTTCTTAGCTACTACTGGTGAAGATTCTCAGTCGTCCAGGACATGATAAATCAAAAAGGTGTTCAATACAAGATCAACTGGACTTTATTTGTAACAGAAAACGTTTCGACTCCTATTCAGGAGGCTTTTTCAATTCCAGTTATCCATATCCAGCCCATATCCAGTTATTCCAATTCTTAGCTACTATTTTTAGCTACAGTAGAAGATGTTGGTAGAATACCAACTGCTGATAAAAGTGAATGCAAAGATGACACATCTAAATTTAATAATGATTTCTAATATTTCGTGTTGGATAATGAGGCCAATGTCAGCAATAGTAAACAACAAATAAAAGTTGATTAGATGTCGAAGAACCGGAGTTATACAACAATGCATCGCAAAATACTGACTTTGAGCATTTGTATATTTGTATCTATAAACGTAGCGTGTACGTGCATCTGTGTGAAACTCAAGGCCAAAATAATAAAAAATTAGGGATGCATGATATTGAATTTTTGGCCGATATATAAAACTTATTTGGCCAATAACCGATACCAATACCAATATTTTTTCCCCTAGACCTACTTACATAGCTTTCTCTACTGTGGAATTAAAATAATACATTATTCTTCATGGTCTTCGTCAATTTGGCCTGCTACCAAATACAGATGTCAAAAGGGGGCTGAAAATGATGCAACACTTCAACTTGATTATGTTTAATGTCAAATTTATTCATGCCATTTACTCTAACACAATGGCAACACTGTGCAAACTTTCACAAATCCAACCTGTTCACAAGCAACAAGTGAAAGGTACATAAGTAGTACTAATACTTGATAGTTTCTTAAATTAAAATTAACTTAAAACAGAAGCCTTTTATATCAATAAATATTTTTGATGGAATTGCCGATTTCCAATATTTAACTTTATCACTAATATCAGCCGATAACGATACCATGCCGATAACATCATGCATCCCTATAAAAAATTATGTGCAGCTGTGCACATTGGTTCGCAATATAGGTTCAAAAGATTTGTAATGTTTGTAAAAAAAAAAGTACACATTCAAAGTTTATTGGTGACAAAATCTGGATAAAGTGAGAAAGATGCAGAATAAAATGATTTAAAAAACTGTTTCTAGGACACAATGTGATGTTGAGCATCATGAGCTATGATGTCTTTGTTTTTGAAACGCTGCATATTTTTCAAACTTTTTTGCCAAAATTAAATTTGTAAGGCGAAAAAGTACTTGGTTTTAAAAATACTCGAAACAGAACGACTAGGCCACATACGATCACTCAGACACATGTAAATACACAAGGACACCTCAGCACTCTGTGCATCATACTGTATGTTTTCATCAGAAAAGGCTTTTAAATTCTTTGCAGGCAGGTTTTTCAGTTTTTGGCAGAAAGGTACTCCTACCAAACTTTACGAACACGATTTGTTCTGCTCATGCTTCAACATTAGCTTGTAAATGTTGTGTAGGAGTTTCCAAATGTTTGTGTAATGTCTTGTGATACTAATATATTATGTTTCATCATAAATCAATATATTTAATGACACATAAAATAATGTGGCTTTTCTGGTGTTTTTTTTATTTTTTACTTTTGCATCAACTTGTAGATGGCTGTAATAAAAATTATTGACAACTTTTGTTGGCTATTGAACCACCTGACTAAAAATATTTCATCTATAATAAAGCTGTGTCAAAATTCAAACATAAAGGTGATTTCAGCTGATATTTCAACCTAAATAAATAGCTTTTTACAATTCCACCATGGCAGCTGCAAATATTTCTATACATCTAATAAAACAATGTGTTTTAACGCAACAGTAGTTTATTAGAGCCAATTTACTTGGAAAAAATAGTAAATGAAATTTGTTAATCAGAAGTTACCACGTCACTTAGATTTGAAAATGTTAAAAACTATGGTTAAAAAAGGTGAGCTAAATAACCATTTATAAAAAAGCATGACATTAGAGCTTTTGGAAAACCAAGGTCAACCTCAGTTTGGAGAAAGAAATGATTAAATGCTGACCTGATTAACGCTGATAAAAGATCCGAGTGAAGCCACTTTGAAACATTCCAATCAAAAACTTTCATGTGAATTCTGTTTTATAAACTTTTATGACAGTCAGTTTTATGTTATGTACAGATTATTCTAGCTATTTGAAAGCACAACTAGCAGGAGCAGCAGCTAGCTGTAGCACTTCGGTGCACATGAGTACTTTAGGCAAGTACCGTATTTTCTGGTGTATAGGTCGCACCGGTGTATAGGTCGCATTGTCCTATTATCACTAATAGATTGGAAAAATCCCTAGATAGGTCGCACCGGTGTATAGGTCGCACCTACGTTTAGCTCTGCTGCAAATGTCTGCCACAGGAGTGCACAGCAAGGCTTTTAAGAAGATTAACACTTAAAAACAATTATTTGTTTGATAAAAATTAAAGCAAATATGTGTCTGAGCTGAACTTTTCCTTAATAAATGAACGTAATTGTGAAATGAGCTGGATTTAAAAACTTGTTTAGCCGAAAGTGATAACAAGCCATATATAGATCGCAGGCCTTGGGGGAAAAAAAGTAAAAAGGTGCGACCTATACACCGGAAAATATGGTATTTAACATGTCTGCAATTTGTTGGCATGAATTAAAAGGTTAAAATCGGGCGGCACGGTGGAGTAGTTGGTAGAGCTGCTGCCTCAGCGAGAAGGTCGCCAGATTGAATCTCAGCTGGGGTCCGTTCTGGGTGGAGTTTTGATGTTCTCTTCATGCATGCGTGTATTTTTTCCATAATAAGACGGCAGCATCTGTTACCTGCCTTCAGAATAGCTGTTAGCTTGTCAATCCAGTCGAACTGAATCTTAAACCAAAATGAGACAACTCCAGTCCAAAATGTTTGATGGTGGGTCTACAAACAAATGTAATGGTCAAAATGAAGCAGCAGTTTGGTATTTAAAATGCAATGTAGGTTTTACTAGTACAGCTGCAGTTTGGATATTGCCATATAGAGTTTTATTTTCTATTGTACTCTATTAATCCCCAATGGGGGAATTAATTATCTTCATTTTTCCCGTTGCACATGTGAAGCAGAGGGCTTCCATCTAAGGAGCCCGGGGGAGCAGCTGTGAGGTTAAGGGCCTTGCTCTGAGGCAGGTGTGGGTGTTTCACTTTTTCCACCCACATTTTGCTGTTGTCGGTACAGGTGAACGAGAGGGTAGCCTCCCTTCGCCTACGTGTGGGGGGACGGGCTCTGACTGTTGTTTGTGCCTATGTACCAAACGGCAGCTCAGACTACCCACCCTTTTTGGAGTCCTTGGAGGGGGTATTGGAGAGTGCGCCTCCTGGGGACTCCCTTGTTCTACTGGGGGACTTCAACGCTCACGTGGGCAATGACAGTGAGACCTGGAGGGGTGTGGTTGGGAGGAACGGCCCCCCTGATCTGAACCAGAGTGGTGTTCTGTTATTGGACTTCTGTGCTCGTCATGGATTGTCCATAACGAACACCATGTTTAAGCATAAGGGTGTCCATATGTGCTCTTGGCACCAGGACACCCTAGGTCGCAGTTCGATGATCGACTTTGTTGTCGTCTCATCTGATCTGCGGCCGCATGTCTTGGACACTCGGGTGAGGAGAGGGGCGGAGCTGTCTACTGACCACTACCTGGTGGTGAGTTGGCTCCGATGGTGGGGGAGGATGCCGGTCAGACCTGGCAGACCCAAACGTATCGTGAGGGTCTGCTGGGAACGTCTGGCAGAGTCTCCCGTAAGACGGAGCTTTAACTCCCACCTCCGGGAGAGCTTTGAACACGTTCCGAGGGAGGCGGGGGACATGGAGTCCGAGTGGGCCGTGTTCCGCGCCTCTATTGTCGAGGCAGCTTATCGGAGCTGTGGCCGCAAGGTTGTTGGTGCCTGTCGAGGTGGACACCGGCAGTGAGGGATGCTGTCAGGCTGAAGAAGGAGTCCTATTGGGCCTTTTTGGCTTGTGGGACCCCGGAAGCAGCTGATAGGTACCGGCAGTCCAAGCGGCATGCGGCTCGGGTGGTTGCTGAGGCAAAAACTCGGGCGTGGGAGGAGTTCGGAGAGGCCATGGAGAATGACTTCCGTACGGCTTCGAGGCGATTCTGGTCCACCATCCGGCGTCTCAGGGGGGGAAAGAGGTACGAGACCAACACCATTTATGGTGGAGGTGGCGTGCTGCTGACCTCAACTCGGGATGTTGTGAGTCGGTGGGCGGAATACTTCGAAGACCTCCTCAATCCTACTGGCACGTCTTCCACTGAGGAAGCAGAGCCTGGGGACTTTGGGTCGGGTTCTCCGATCTCTGGTGCTGAGGTCGCCGAGGTGGTTAAAAAGCTCCGCGGTGGCAAGGCTCCGGGGGTGGATGAGATTCGCCCGGAGTTCCTTAGGGCTCTGGATGTTGTAGGGTTGTGTTGGCTTACGCGACTCTGCAATATCGCGTGGACATCGGGGGCAGTTCCCTTGGATTGGCAGACTGGGGTGGTGGTTCCCCTATTTAAAAAGGGGGACCGTAGGGTGTGTTCCAACTATAGGGGGATCACACTCTTAAGCCTCCCTGGTAAGGTCTATTCAGGGGTTCTGGAGAGGAGGGTCCGTCGGATAGTCGAACCTCGGATTCAGGAGGAGCAGTGTGGTTTTCGTCCTGGTCGTGGAACACTGGACCAGCTCTACACCCTCAGCAGGGTCCTGGAGGGTGCGTGGGAGTTTGCCCAACCAGTTTACATGTGTTTTGTGGACTTGGAGAAGGCATTCGACCGCGTCCCTCGGGGGGTTCTGTGGGGGGTACTCCGGGAGTATGGGGTACCAGGCCCTTTGATAAGGGCTGTTAGGTCCCTGTACGACCGGTGTCAGAGCTTGGTCCGCATTGCCGGCAGTAAGTCAGGCTCGTTTCCGGTGAGAGTTGGACTCCGCCAAGGTTGCCCTTTGTCACCGATTCTGTTCATAACTTTTATGGACAGAATTTCTAGGCGCAGCCAAGGTGTTGAGAGGATCCGTTTTGGTGACCTTAGAATCGCTTCTCTGTTTTTTGCAGATGATGTGGTCCTACTGGCTTCATCAGTTCGTGATTTACAACTTTCACTGGAGCGGTTTGCAGCCGAGTGTGATGCGGCCGGGATGAGGATCAGTTCCTCCAAATCCGAGGCCATGGTCTTGAGCCGGAAAAGGGTAGCATGCCCTCTCCGGGTCGGGGAGGAGGTCCTGCCCCAAGTGGAGGAGTTTAAGTATCTCGGGATCTTGTTCACGAATGAGGGAAAACTGGAGCGTGAGATCGATAGGCGGATAGGTGCAGCGTCCGCAGTGAAGCGGGCGCTGTACCGGTCTGTCGTGGTGAAGAGAGAGCTGAGTCAAAAGGCAAAGCTCTCAATTTACCGATCGATCTACGTTCCCACCCTCATCTATGGTCATGAGCTTTGGGTTATGACCGAAAGAACAAGATCTCGGATACAAGCGGCTGAAATGAGTTTTCTCCGCAGGGTGGCTGGACTCTCCCTTAGAGATAGGGTGAGAAGCTCAGTCATCCGGGAGGGACTCGGAGTAGAGCCGCTGCTTCTCCACATCGAGAGGAGCCAGTTGAGGTGGCTCGGGCATCTGGTTAGGATGCCTCCTGGACGCCTCCCTGGTGAGGTGTTCCGGGCATGTCCCACCGGGAGGAGACCCAGAGGAAGACCCAGGACGCGCTGGAGGGACTATGTTTCTCGGCTGGCCTGGGAACGCCTTGGGATTCCCCCGGAGGAACTGCTCCAAGTGGCTGGGGAGAGGGAAGTCTGGGCCTCCCTACTTAGGCTGCTACCCCCGCGACCCGACCCCGGATAAGCGGAAGAAGATGGATGGATGGATGGATGGTACAGGGAGTTGACCGACAACCCTCCGATCACAGAGGCCCACCCTCTCCAGCCTCTGCGCCGCCACTCCCCAACATCTACAGGGCCAATAGTTTGGGTTTTACTGGAGAGTGGTTTCAACTGCAGTTTGAGATCTACCAAGAATGATTTAACATAAGATAAGCTGCAGTTTGGGCAATAAAAGGGCACGACTTTAGGACAATTTATCCTTTTCAACCAGCCACTAGGGAGTATCAGGAAGTGTCTCTCATGCTCATGGTCCCAGTCCTCGGCTAATGGTAAGGGTTGTGTCAGGAAGGGCATCCAAGCCTTGAATTATCACTCTAAATGAATAAAACCATGAGCTGCTGTAGATGACTTCAATCCCATCATTAAAGTACGATTTGTGTTGGATCTTGTGTCACCGTAAACTTTAACGACAATGAGAGCTGGCCTTGACTGCCATGATGTAGGCATTTTTCTAAACAAGAGGTTTCATCAAGTTGTCTAAACCACAGAAATGTTTTTTTAAGTTGGGTTTTAAGTTGGGTTAAAAAGCATGTAAAAGCAACACAAACCCTATCTGTTTTTTTACAGAAAAAATTCACAAGAATTATATAACAAGAAAACATCACTATCACCCATCGAATGAATTATTTAGAGTAATTCGTTGAAATTCTATGATTTAGTGGACTACAACATATTATTGCTTATGTACAGAGCTAAAAAAAATACACTGCCATTGAACATCCAAACGTATTTTGTGAAACGCTCTAGCTGCTACAATCTCAAAGGAACAGACATATTTGTAAAACCACAATTTCGAACTAGTCTAAAAGAAAGAACTACCCAAATTCAGGGTATAGGATTATGGAATAATTTAAAAACAGCAATTAAGGGGGCCAAATCAATCACTATCTTTAAGAAGTTGGTCAAAATTGAAATGTTAAATAAATATCAATGAATGTATAATCAGTTTCACTTTATAGAAGGTTATATGATTTACTGTTTTGTCATTATATACTGTAATAACTTGTTTGAATTAGATAAATAAGGAGCAGATTAAATTTCATTTTCATTTATTTATTTATTTAAGTTAGGACAATGCATATTAATCAACATAACAGCAGTTAGCATCAATGTAAATATGCCGGAGTTAGCACAATAGCTAATTTGCATCCGTTGTCCTAAGGCAGGTAAGAATAAGAAACGTCCCATAAAACAAAAGAGCGGAGAAAAATACAAACATCACCTATATAGCACATAACACAACATAAAATTACAATAAAAATATGATGCCATAAGAATAGACAAAGTAATCTACACATGAGTGCACTTCTGGTTAGTTTTCAGCCAAAGTTTCAGAGATTTTTTAAAGCTGGAGTAGGTGCCACAGTTCCTGATGGAAACTGGCAGTGTGTTCCATGACTGCGTGCCTCTGATGGACACCACCATTTGGCCAAATTTAGTCCTGCGCCGCTGCACATCACAATCTCCTCTGGTCAGTGCTCTTGTGTTTACTGTACTTGTTTTTTTACTTATAAAATATATTAAAGGAGGAGGAGCAAGTCCATTTAAAACTTTAAAAATCAGGCAAACGTCCATAAATAAGATTATTCTTCATCTGCTACCTTTCATTTTATATTATTTTTTTCTCTTTTTATGCAAGTCATTTGTTGTACTCATTATTGTAAAATGAATAAAATTTAATAAAGAAATAAAATAAAAAATAGTACTTTAGACGTTCATATAAAAGTTGTATGCAAAAATACAACTCTGAAGCCGTTATAAATGAGAGTTAATCTATCTCGGGTTATGTGTTGGGTATGTGTATAAACCTCCAGGAATGCCCAGTCCAAAACCGTCCAAGAGTCCAATCAACTACATTCAGTCCTGAAAGTTTAGGTGTGCACCATTATACCACGATCGCTTGCTTAGAAACTAGTTGTCTGTTTTTAAAAAATGCAGAGGATTAATTAAGATTTCTCGTTCAACCTTGTTTAATTTGTCCATTTCTCTCCCTAATTTCCCCGGCAGTGGTGTCAAAATCATCTGCAGTACGCTGCTGTGAGGCCGATTTCTTCCATAGTTTGAAAGAAATGGGATATTTGAAAAGAGATCTGCGTAGTTGAAAATTTCTCCCTGAACCTTTGGAGCAGCAGCTGGAAGAAGAGACAAACTGAAGTGATGTGATCACAGTTTCTTGACGTTTGTCTTACAGCAGACTTCATGTTCTGGTCGCTTCCTCCAGCAGCAGCACAGGACGTAAGTTTCCACGCAGATGAGTTCTGAAGTAACTGTGGTCCTCGGAAAACAAAGCTCCGCTCAGTGGCTGCCGTGGTGCGACAAGCTGAGGTTGTTCCTGCTGGAGTGGTCCTTCAATTTAAAAAAGAAACTGAGAAAAGGAAATGGACAGAGGCTGAGGGAAACAGCTCCAACTCCCCCTGACATGCACTCTGCCTCCTGGTCATGTCACGGTGGGAAAAGTCCTGATGTCTTCATCAGACTGGCTGTAAAAACTGTCAGAATTTAGATTTATTGTTTTTTTTCCTAACTGATCACTGAATCCTGTTTTTTCTTTAAAGGTAAGTGTTATGAGACCTCTGTGGTTCCCTGTATTCAGACAGCGTTGTTTCAGAGATTATGCGACTTCCATGCCTGTAGCTGTATTTACAGCTCCGTAGAGACCCAAGTACTTTCACCTAAAAGACCTCAAGTCCGTGAAATGCCTCAAAAAGAAATTATAAAAACAGGGCTTTACTGCAAGCAACAGTTAAATTAGAACATATTCTTGAAGGGTGAATATGTTAACAATATTCAACTAATATTAAATGTATTTTATAAAGCACAACAGTAATATTTAATGATCATCTACTCTTTGATGAATAAACTATATAAAGTGTCAATAAACACAATGCTTGTGTTTAAAAAAATGATTAAAACTAAATTGTTAACAAAATACTAAAAATTTCTTTAAATTGTTATTGTACTAGAATATTTTAGAATTGAAATGAGTTACTCCTTTGGTTCGATTGCTTATTGACGACTATTGTTGGAGTGAATTGTTCGTATTGATTTTGTTTTTTGTTTTGGAAAAAAGGGGCAGGTATAATAAGATTTCTTCTTCTTCCTGCCACCTTTCATTTTATGTTTTTTCTTGCTTTTAATATTACATGTAAGAATGTTTTTTTTTAACAATGTGAAATGAATAAATCAATAAAAAATAAAAAAAAGAGGACCAAGATAAATCTATTTTATTTTAAAGCTACAATCATGGTAACTACACACCTGTATCTTTCACTCCCTGAGAACACGTAATTGCTCATGCATGTGGAAACACGATGAAAAACTATACAGTCACTGTGTCAAGGCTATTTCAAGGTTTGGACCCAGAAATGGAGAAGAATGTGAGGAACACAGAAATAAACTGTCTTTATCACCAAAATAAAATGATATGGCAGTGATTCTACAGAAACTTGTGAGGAGGAACGTGGAGACAAAAGGAAATAAACCAGACTGTGGCATGGAGCCAACCATGCACTGCTGATGTGTTGAAGAGAACAGACTGAATAAATAAGGCTGGGTTGACGAGGACGTGGGTACACCTGAGCAGAATGCAGATCAGGAACAGGTGAGTGGTTAGGTCAGGCTAACTGAAGCAAGGTACTGACTGAGGAGGAGTAAAAACTGGCACTGAATCAGAATCAGAATAAACTTTATTATCATTGCATCGAGATACAACAAGAACATGTACGTACAATCGTTCGAAAGATGGACGGAGTGCATGAAGCTGCTGCTATGAAGCGCTGCCTTTTTATTCTTTAGATAGAAAAAGGGACAAAGCTACAAGGAGAGGATAGTGGCATTACAAAAAATATCTCTTCACACCTTGTCCTAACAGAGCAAGACTTAACTCTGCAAGCAGCACAAAATTTTATGAACATGTTACATATGCATTCATAATGAGGCGGTCCATGAAGCTCTAACAGATAGTCCATTGTCCTGATAGGATGATGGTCAGCTGGCACAGTTCTGATAAGCCTCCACAG
>JBBPBX010019241.1:3194-44652 GCA_038048925.1 Garcialebias charrua
GTATCAGAGAGGGGGCAGTCCAAGTCCCAGCCTGACACTAAAACATTCATACACAGACACACTCATTCAGACCCACCCTCATCCTCACCCTCAGTCACAGAAAGACAAACAATAACGACACGCTCCATTCATAATCCCGATGCACACTCTATACCCCCTAGGTCCAAGACATGTACCTGCTACCTACATGGGGCAGCCCACATCCAAACCCAGGAGGTAGACCCATTCATTCTGGGGTGGAGAGCAGCAGACGTCCAAGATCCGGCACACCCCGCGCCCTGCCGACAGGACAGGACAGGACACCCGAGCCCAAGCAGCCCCAGAGGGAGCCCACTGCCAGCCCCGCCCACGGCGAACCCGCAGGCCCCGAACCCCCCCACTCCCCAGCACAACCCCTGACGGCCCACCCCCAGAATGTCCGCAAGGCAACCAGGGGGGCAAGAGAAAAATAAATAAATAATATATAAATAAATACATAATAAATAAAATTGAAATTAACAAATCAAGACCCCGACACACACACCCCCGTCCCCAAATGTACTGTTGGTGAGTGTTGTTGTAAAGTGTATTTAAAAAGGAAAGAGAAGGAGCAAAGGCTGGCATTATACCAGTTTCCCCTCCACTCCAACTCTAACCCAGGCCCTAATTGTCTAAATGCATAATGTTGAGTGAGCATAGGCATGGGGGCGAGATTGATGTCATCCCGCCACCCATAGCCATAGTGCTCACTCCTTCCCTATATGTGACTTTTATGAAGATGTTTATGAATGAATGTCTAAAGTGTATATAAAATTGAGTCCCAGGTGCTCTTAACAACAGAGATGTAAAACCATTGCAGCACACCCGAGACCCAAATTCCCTACATGTATTAATTTAAGATGAAGAGGGCGGAGGTGCGTGTTGAGGGATGGGGAGAAAAATAACTGCAGGAACAGTGCTCCCACAGCGAGTCAGCTCCCCCGCTGACCCTGCTTACCCCCCAGCTCGCCAAGGTCCACCCAAGGAGCGAGGTAAAGGAAACACCTCTCCGACCGCCAGGACATTGAGCCAAGACCAGAGAGGGACACGGCCCCGAGGGCCGCCAACAGCAGAACCAACAGCCCACACCCGCCAGGGCCGCCACGACCCCTGCGAACCGCAGTCAGCCCGCCGTCCAAGAGGACACAAAATCCCACATGGACGACACGGCCAAGAGCGCCCGCCCAACCGTCGACAGAGCCAGGAAGCACCAAGAACAGGCCCCAACCGGGGCCCGCACACCGGCCAAGTATAGTCCAAGACCATCATCCAGGACATCCACCTAATCCCCACCCCAGAAGAAATACTATACCCACCCTTCATATTAACAACTTTCAGAACACATAACACATTAGACACCCAGGCTGGGTTTGCCCGCTCCCTCCCATTGGCCACCAGTCACGCCCCCAGACACCCACCCCCCAGCATATGAACCCCAACCCACCAGCGAGCCGAGAGCCCCCGGCCAGAGCTGGGCACCAGAGCGCCAGCCAGCCCATAGCCCGGCGACCCGCCCGCCAGAGCCCAAGACCCCCGACCCCCACCAGGCCCAAGCCCGGGGACGACGCGCCCCCAGAGTCCCAAGCCCCCGGCACCCACCCCGAAACCACCCCAGCACGGCCGGGTCACCGACCGGCGACCCATGACCGCCGCCACCGACCACCCGAGGGCCCGCATGCCGCCCCCAGTAGATGTCCCCCAGGGCTCCAGGAATTCACGGCTATACTTGCGTTCTTGAACACGTAGACAAGACAAAGACGTGCCGGCAAATTGCGGCGTGCAGGACAAAACAGACGAAAGCACCGTGTTGCTGGGAGAGAGAGAAGCCGCAACGTTTGCACGCGCCGCCATCTTGCCGAATCAACCTTCCTGACATTGCACAACCTTGGCGAATACCTCGGTTTACATGAAAAGGTGCACTTAAACCATCATTGACTTTCAATACACTTTCGATGTCACAATAGAGGGTTTTAATCATGGCAATGAAACTAGAGGAGAAACCAAAAGCTTTCTAACTATTCCATAAATGTTGGTGCTCCACTCGATAAGCCTTTTCTTGGTCAACAGAAATCAGACAAAAGTTTAAACCCAATAGATTAGAGATGTCCAAATAATCTTGAATTAATGTTATATTGTCTCTTATTGATCTGCCAGGGATGCAATAGGACTGATCAGCATGTTTAACTTGATCCATGACTTTTCCCAATCTGGACGCTATCGTTTTTGAAAGGATCTTATAGTCAGTACACAATAGACTGATAGGCCTCCAGTTTCTTATTTCATACAGATAGCCCTACGACAGCTAAGGGGTAATGTTCCCCTTGCCACACTGCTATTGAGTACTTCCAGCAGGTCTTCAGCCAACACAGGCCAACATGATTTATAAAACTCCACAGGCAAGCCGTCTTTTCCTGGAGCTTTGCCATTTTCCATGCTCAGAAATGCCTCCTGCAGTTCTTCCAACGTCAGAGCTTGCTCCAGAGTGACATTGTCTTGGTCTGACACCTTTGGCAAGTCATTGAGAAATTATTCTGTCAACACAGAGTCTTCTCTAAACTCACTGGCATATAACATTGAAAAAAGTCCACAGCTCTTTTTCTTAATTCAGTGGGATCTGTCAACTCTCTTCCATCTTCAGAACAAAAACAATGAATGAGACAATTTTGTCCATTTTTCTTCTCCAAACCGAAGAAGAATTTTGAGGGAGCATCCATTTCAGAGATATTTTGAAAACATGACCGTACCAGAGCGCCCTGTGCCTTGAGCCCAAGCAGATCGGCCAGAGCAGCTTTTGTCTTTTTGAGTGCCTGAAAATGGCCTAGATTTCCTGTGGATTCAAAAAAAACTTTGAAGATCCACAATTTCAGACTCCAATTCCTCGATAGATTTTACAATTTCTCTTGTAACATTGTAAGTGTATTGATTACAAAACTGCTGAATTTTAATTTTACCGACATCCCCCCACTGCTGTACAGATGTAAATTGGTATTTCATGAATCTCCACTGCTTCCAAAAAAAAAAGAAAATCAATTTTTAAAACAATTATCATTCAACAAAGCAGTGTTGAAATGCCAATACTGTATGCAACTTACTCGCTAAATCCCACTGGACATAACGTGCATGATTTAAATATTTGTAAATAATGCCCAAAACAATAAAACCAATCTAGTCTTGCCAAAGCAATAAAATTCTCTTTGCAATGAGCCCAAGAATATTACCTAATCTTTCCATTTTTAACCCGTCACACGTCAGCTAAATCATATGTTTCAAGAATGCACTTCAATTTTCTCCTTAACTCTATATGTGGCTCCAAATGATTCCTATCTAAATCATCTATAGTGCAATTAAAGTCACCTCCTAAAATTAAATAATCTGTTGACACACAATTTGAAAGTGTCTGCTAAATTTTCTAAGAAAACACAACGTTCACCTGGATTCACAGGAGCGTATACATTCATCCATCCATCCATCCATTTTCTTCCGCTTATCCGGGGTCGGGTTGCGGGGGTAGCAGCCTAAGTAGGGAGGCCCAGACTTCCCTCTCCCCAGCCACATACATTCAATAAAATTAATTTTATATTTTCATATTTAACAATAACTTTTAACAGCCTTCCAAGTACAACATCTTCAGTTTCAATGGAAACTGGAAGAAAGTTTCTTGAAAAAAGAATAGCAACTCCAGCACTTAGTGAAGTTTTATGACTCAGAACAAGATTTCCATCCCATTCTTTCTTCCAATCAATCTCGTTATCAGCATCGCTATGAGTTTCTTGAGCAAAAACTATATCAATGCATTTGGATTTTAACAGATCAAAAAACACAGCCCTTTTTCACATCCCTCGCACCAATAAGGTTTAAAGATGCAATTTTAAATCTGCTCATATTCACACAAAAAGAAAACAAAGAAAAAGAAGAAGAGCAAGAAAGAAGAAAACAACTTTCATGAGACTCACAAAAATTGAGCTCTGGTTTTTTGTACCAGTTTTCGGAGTCTATAAACTTCAGTGTCCCTTAGACCGTCAGAAGTCCTTTGTCTCATCAACCATTTAGCTGAGTCAACAAACAATTTTCTGTTTGAAAAAAAACTTCTATGTTTACATCCCGTCTTCCTTTTGTCACTTCCAAAAATCTTCTAATCTGCTCTATACCATAACCATTAGTACTTTGGCCATCAGGAATCGAGGAGTCAGAAAAATCTCTATCACTATCAAAATCAGATAAAACCTCTGAATCACTTTCTTTCTCACTCTTTTCTTTCAACTGAGACTTCTTATGTATTACCCCTTTAACGTCTCTAGATTTTCTTTTAGTGTTTGGTAGTTTTAAACACTTTCATCATCTTTAATCAGGTTCCCTCCACTATGAACTAAATCTTCCACATTTCTTCTTGTACTTCTTTTTGTGTAATTTGACTCCCTTCAACAGAGGCACTGACATCTCCACACATCACTGAAGTCTCTGTTCAAGAGCAGATGATCACTTTTGGTCTCTTGTTGAAACTCCCTCCCCAGCATTAATATCTTGAGCTCCTTCTCCACTGGCAGGCAGCGGAGCTCCATCCCCAGTATCAGTCACCTGTCCCCCTTCCCCATCACCAGCCACCTGTTCACCTTCCCCATCACCAGCCACCTGTTCGCCTTCCCCATCATCAGCCACCTGTTCACCTTCCCCATCATCAGCCACCTGTTCACCTTCCCCATCATCATCCACCTGTTCACCTTCCCCATCATCATCCACCTGTTCACCTTCCCCATCATCATCCACCTGTTCACCTTCCCCATCATCATCCACCTGTTCACCTTCCCCATCATCATCCACCTGTTCACCTTCCCCATCATCATCCACCTGTTCACCTTCCCCATCATCATCCACCTGTTCACCTTCCCCATCATCATCCACCTGTTCACCTTCCCCATCATCATCCACCTGTTCACCTTCCCCATCATCATCCACCTGTTCACCTTCCCCATCATCATCCACCTGTTCACCTTCCCCATCATCATCCACCTGTTCACCTTCCCCATCATCATCCACCTGTTCACCTTCCCCATCATCATCCACCTGTTCACCTTCCCCATCATCATCCACCTGTTCACCTTCCCCATCATCATCCACCTGTTCACCTTCCCCATCATCATCCACCTGTTCACCTTCCCCATCATCATCCACCTGTTCACCTTCCCCATCATCATCCACCTGTTCACCTTCCCCATCATCATCCACCTGTTCACCTTCCCCATCATCATCCACCTGTTCACCTTCCCCATCATCATCCACCTGTTCACCTTCCCCATCATCATCCACCTGTTCACCTTCCCCATCATCATCCACCTGTTCACCTTCCCCATCATCATCCACCTGTTCACCTTCCCCATCATCATCCACCTGTTCACCTTCCCCATCATCATCCACCTGTTCACCTTCCCCATCATCATCCACCTGTTCACCTTCCCCATCATCATCCACCTGTTCACCTTCCCCATCATCATCCACCTGTTCACCTTCCCCATCATCATCCACCTGTTCACCTTCCCCATCATCATCCACCTGTTCACCTTCCCCATCATCATCCACCTGTTCACCTTCCCCATCATCATCCACCTGTTCACCTTCCCCATCATCATCCACCTGTTCACCTTCCCCATCATCATCCACCTGTTCACCTTCCCCATCATCATCCACCTGTTCACCTTCCCCATCATCATCCACCTGTTCACCTTCCCCATCATCATCCACCTGTTCACCTTCCCCATCATCATCCACCTGTTCACCTTCCCCATCATCATCCACCTGTTCACCTTCCCCATCATCATCCACCTGTTCACCTTCCCCATCATCATCCACCTGTTCACCTTCCCCATCATCATCCACCTGTTCACCTTCCCCATCATCATCCACCTGTTCACCTTCCCCATCATCATCCACCTGTTCACCTTCCCCATCATCATCCACCTGTTCACCTTCCCCATCATCATCCACCTGTTCACCTTCCCCATCATCATCCACCTGTTCACCTTCCCCATCATCATCCACCTGTTCACCTTCCCCATCATCATCCACCTGTTCACCTTCCCCATCATCATCCACCTGTTCACCTTCCCCATCATCATCCACCTGTTCACCTTCCCCATCATCATCCACCTGTTCACCTTCCCCATCATCATCCACCTGTTCACCTTCCCCATCATCATCCACCTGTTCACCTTCCCCATCATCATCCACCTGTTCACCTTCCCCATCATCATCCACCTGTTCACCTTCCCCATCATCATCCACCTGTTCACCTTCCCCATCATCATCCACCTGTTCACCTTCCCCATCATCATCCACCTGTTCACCTTCCCCATCATCATCCACCTGTTCACCTTCCCCATCATCATCCACCTGTTCACCTTCCCCATCATCATCCACCTGTTCACCTTCCCCATCATCATCCACCTGTTCACCTTCCCCATCATCATCCACCTGTTCACCTTCCCCATCATCATCCACCTGTTCACCTTCCCCATCATCATCCACCTGTTCACCTTCCCCATCATCATCCACCTGTTCACCTTCCCCATCATCATCCACCTGTTCACCTTCCCCATCATCATCCACCTGTTCACCTTCCCCATCATCAGTCACCTGTTCACCTTCCCCATCACCATCCACCTGTTCACCTTCCCTTCATCATCCACCTGTTCACCTTCCCCATCATCAGTCACCTGTTCACCTTCACCATCACCAGTAGTTATTTGTGTTGTTTTGTTGTTTAATTAGTATTGGTGTTGTTTTATTGTTGTGTTGTTTTGTTGTTTGCTATTGGTGTTGTTTTATTATTGTGTTGTTTTGTTGTTTGCTATTGATGTTGTTTTATTATTGTGTTGTTTTGCTGTTTAATTGTTATTGGCGTTTTATTGTTGTTTATTATTTGTGTTGTTTTGCTGTTTAATTGTTATTGGTGTTTTATTGTTGTTTATTATTTGTGTTGTTTTGTTGTTTGTTATTTGTGTTGTTTTATTGTTGTGTTGTTTTGTTGTTTGCTATTGGTGTTGTTTTATTATTGTGTTGTTTTGTTGTTTAATTGTTATTGGTGTTTTATTGTTATTTGTTATTTGTGTTGTTTTGTTGTTTGCTATTGGTGTTGTTTTATTGTTGTGTTGTTTTGTTGTTTGCTATTGGTGTTGTTTTATTGTTTTATTGTTTTATTGTTTTATTGTTGTTGTTGTTGTTGTTGTTGTTGTTGTTGTTGTTGTTGTTGTAAAGTCATTAAAACAGAGCCGTAGAAACCGACATCTTGATTATTAAGCGATGGAGGGAGATCAAACTCTTAAGTTTACACAAATTATTTTCAGTTTTACTCTGATGCTGCTCAATAATCCAGGTAGAAAAATCTAAAAAAGCTAAGTCTGGTCCTGGACATTCAAAAAACAAACAAAACAAAGCAACAACAAAAAAATGTTGAAACGTTTCGTCTTTCGTCCGAAAAACTTCCTCAGTCTGAGTTGCTGTATTCAGCTCAGTCTTATAAATAGCACCCTCTCACAACTGGTTGATCCACTGTGAGAAGGTGCTATTTATAAGACTGAGCTGAATACAGCAACTCAGACTGAGGAAGTCTTTCGGACGAAAGACGAAACGTTTCTACATTTTTTTGTTGCTTTGTTTTGTTTTATTTTTTGAATGTCCAGAGGACCAGACTTAGCTTTTTTAGATATTTTCAGTTTTGTTTCTTTCACACAAAGTGAAACAAATTTAAAAAAAATTCTTCTTGTTCAGGTGTTTGGGTTAGGGTCTTGGACGTCTTTCCTGACCAACCACAGACCACTGAGCTACCACAGCCCTCTGTGTGGAGCAGAGAGCTGCAGATGGTGGTGGTTAAGGGCCTTGCTCAAGGGCACAGGGTAGATGAGGGTGGAGGCAGGTGTGATTCACCTTTCCCACTCACATTTTGATGTTGTCAGCCAGGGAGTTGAACCAGCAACCTTCTGATCACAGACCCACCTTCTCTACCCTCTGCGCCACCACTTCCCCAAAATTATTACTTAAACATTTAATATTAATTAATTTAAAATCAATAAATGACTAAAGGTACAGTTTTACATTAATTGCCCACTTTTTTAAATTAAATAAATACAAAAAAATAAATGTAAATAAACAAAAAATAAATGTAAATAAACAAAAAATAAATGTAAATAAACAAAAAATAAATAAATGTAAATAAACAAAAAACAAAGAAATGTAAATAAATATAATAAATAATAATAATAATAATAACTTTTATTTATAACGCACTTTACATCAAACAGATCTCAAAGTGCTACAATGAAAAATAAAATCAAGATAAAAATCAACCATAAATGCAACAAAGAAAAGGAACAACCAAGAGGATGGAGCCTCACAGATGATTGCATCAAAAACTTAAAATTCACAAAATGCAGATAAAATACTCAAAAAACTGGGTGCAATAAAAAACAAAAGCACAATTAATTATTTAAAAAACTGGATAAAAAGAAAGGTTTTAAGACCTTTTTTAAAACATGTCACGGTCTGTGGGGCCCTCAGATATTATAAATAAACATAAACAAATAAATCTGACAAACTAAAACCTCATAAATGTTTTTATTATTTCTGGGCACTAATGGTTTTTCATATTGCCCGTGCACGTGCGTTCCTATCCACCTGCGCCCGCGCATGAGTTTAACTGTGCCTTCATTGTAGCTGCACCGTGCTCGTGCGCGCGTACTCCACATTGCAGCGTGTTTTCAGCGCCTCGTCTGAGCGCGTCCTCGTGCATGTCAAACCATATGTGTGCGCGTGCGTCACACTGACCTCCTTGTCCCTCAGCTCCAGTCCCGGTTCCCGTACAGTCCCCATCAAACCCAACGATGAGCTCTGGTGGGGGGGCAGGGTCTGCGGGTCCAGATCCGCCAGAGTCCACCTGGTCAGCGCTGGTTCTGTTGGGTCAGCAGACCCGTCCACCGCCGCCGCTGGAGCCCAACTCAGACTGAAGTTCTGGATGTGACCACCTCCTGCTGCCGCTCCGACACTCACGTGTCTTCACGCATTGAGAGGAGGGGGAGGTTTGAGGGGGAGGGGGTGACAAGCAGAGTCAGCTGGAACCACAACATCTGTAAAATATGATGAGCAGGGTTTGGCTTTGATAAAATGGTATGTGGACTGTACATATCAGTGGCGGCTCCTGAAATGTCCACCAGGGGGGGCTATTTCTCCAAAATGAAAAAAAAAATCCCAAGTTCAAACAGGTTTTTAAAATCAAATGCAGATTAATACGAGGTCAACAGAACAATTAAATGCTCAGGATGAGAAGAACCAATTTGACTCACTAAAACAACAAAGAACAAACAAAAATACAGGTACTCCCCGACTTACGAGCGCATCGACTTACGATGTTCCGGCTTTACGAGCTACCTCTAGAACCAATCTACCGAGTTACGAGATCAAGTTCCGGGTTTACGAGCGACCTCCTTCAGAAGCCATAGCACCGAGTTACGAGATGAAGTTCTGGCTTTATGAGAGAACTCCGTTAGAAACCTTTGCACAGATTTACGAGGTGGATGCGCTCATACGACTGCGAAAAATGGTAACTGAGTCTTCGTCATGACGGCTGATTTACATGTTGCGAAGGGGAGAATGGGACAGGAGGTGGGTGGTGGTAGGGGTTGAGGGGGTGGTGGTTTTGGTTTGGAGGATGGGCGATTTTACCATAGAACCTGCACCTGGACTGGACATGGACTGGACATGGACTGCACATGGCGGGCACGCTGTCAGGGGGTGGAGGGAGGGGTCGGTGGGGGGGTACGTATCTTGTGACAATGGAAAATTACAGTGGCGGAAGGTTACAGGCGCATTGTGCCCCCACCCAAAACAAAGGCGAAGTGATTTCACCAGGTACTACTTAAGCGAACAGCGCAAATTCCACAGCGTGGATGAGTCAAGAGATTATTGAGAGTGAACGTACGTAGCGATTTTATTAGCATTTGTATTAGCATCAAGCTAACTCGAAGCTAACTCGAAGCTAACATGGCACCAAAGCGAGCTAACACGGCTTCTGCTGGGGGCTTCCAGCCAAAGAAGCGACAAGCTATCACGTTGGAGATCAAGTTGGACATCATCCGACGGGCAGAGAGGGGGGAGACGACTTCGCAAATCTGTAATGCACTGAACTTAGTCAGTTCAACCGTTAGCACAATTAAAAAAGACAAGGAGGGCATTTTGGAGCACGTCCAAGGTAGCGCACCGATGAAAAGCATGGTAATAACTAAGGGTCTTATCACGGAAATGGAAAAGCTTTTAATAATTTGGATGGAACACCAATCGCAACGCCACATACCACTCAGCTTGCTAGTCATACAGGCTAAAGCTAAAAAGATCTATGACGAGCTGAAAGAGCAGCGAGGAGAAAGTAGCAGCAGCGAAAATGAAGACTTCACCGCGTCACGAGGCTGGTTTAATCGATTTAAGCAGCGTGCAAATTTTCTCAACATAAAAATCCAAGGTTAGTGAAACATTTTGTTATCAGTTCATTTGTCTTTTTATGAAAGTGTAACACGACCTTTATTACAGTGATACTGTACAGTACAGTATGATGTTTTCAGTGTGAAATGAGCTTTAAAAAGTCTAACATGTGCCTTGTGTGCTTTAAAAAAGTGTGACATGCCATTTAAAGTGTGCAATGGACTTTTAAACAGTGGTAAATGTGGTTTTTTTGTGTGTTATGACCTTTAAAACAGTGTAACAAGACCATTGATATTTTTTCATGACCTTGACATAACCTTTTCAGTGTGAAATTAGCTTTACTACAGTGTAACAAGACCTTTAATATTTTTTCATGACCTCGACATAACCTTTTCAGTATGAAATTAGCTTTACTACAATGTAACAAGACCTTTAATATTTTTTCATGACCTCGACATAACCTTTTCATTATGAAATTAGCTTTACTACAGTGTAACAAGATCTTTAATATTTTTTCATGACCTCGACATAACATTTTCAGTATGAAATTAGCTTTACTACAGTGTAACAAGACCTTTGATATTTTTTCATGACCTTGACATAACCTTTTCAGTGTGAAATGAGCTTTACAATAGTGTGACAAGATCTTTGATATTTTTCTATGACCTTGACATAACCTTTTCAGTATGAAATTAGCTTTACTACAGTGTAACAAGACCTTTGATATTTTTCCATGACCTTGACATAACATTTTCAGTATGAAATTAGCTTTACTACAGTGTAACAAGACCTTTGATATTTTTCCATGACCTTGACATAACCTTTTCAGTATGAAATGAGCTTTACTACAGTGTGACATGACCTTTTTAGTGTGCTTTGACCTTTAAAACAGTGTAACATGTGCCCTGATGCATGCTAAATAATACAGGTAGAAAAATCTAAAAAAGCTAAGTCTTGTCCTCTGGACATTCAAAAAACAAAACAAAGCAAAAAAAAAACCTGTAGAAACGTTTCGTCTTTCGTCCGAAAGACGAAATGTTTCTACAGGTTTTTTTTTGCTTTGTTTTGTTTTGTTTTTTGAATGTCCAGAAGACCAGACTTAGCTTTTTTAGAGTGTAACATGTGGTTCATCTTGTCCTATGTGTGTTTATTTTCACCAGGAGAGGCAGCTAGTGGGGATGTTAAGGCGGCACTGGTGTTCCCGGACACCTTGGCCGACATAATAAGGGAGGGGGATACACGGCACAGCAGGTGTTCAACGCTGATGAGACAGGGCTGTTTTGGAAGAGGTTGCCCGACCATACCTACATCAGCAGGGAAGAAAGAACAGCACCGGGGCACAAAGTGGAGAAAGAACATATCACGTTGCTGTTCGGGACGAATGCTGCTGGCAATTGCCAGTTAAAGCCGCTGTTGTTAAACCAGTTTGAGAACCCCAGGGCCTTCCGTAACGTTGATAAGAAGATGCTTCCAGTTTATTGGACCTCCAACCGGAAGGCCTGGGTTACACTGGAGGTGTTCGAGAAGTTGTTTACCAACCATTTCGTCAAAGACGTGAAGCGCTTCTGCACCGCCAAACGCATTCCCTTCCACATCCTGCTGGTGTTGGATAATGCTCCGGGTCACCTCACAAATTTAACTGACCTCAACCAAAACGTGAGGGTGGTCTACATGCAACCGAACATGACCTCCCTCATTCAGCCCATGGACCAAGGGGTACTATCCAACTTCAAGGCGTACTACCTACAGAGAGTGATCTGGGATGCTTTGGAGACAACAGAGAAGGACCCAGAAGTCACCCTGAAGGACTTCTGGAAGGAGTATAACATCTTCCAAGCTATGGGTCACATTGGTGACTCCTGGGCTCAGGTGAGGCAGAGCACACTGAGTGGGATGTGGAAGAAACTCTGCCCACAGCTGGTACCAGAGGATTCACCTGAGTCTGAGGACATAGTCGCCAGTGTGATTCAGAGTGTGGTGGAGATGAGCAGGAGAATGCAGTTGGAGATCGAGGAGGGCGATGTTCAGGAGTTGCTGGCTGCAGAAGGGGAGGAGCTTTCCACAGAGGACCTGCAAGAGCTGGAGAAGCAGATCATGGAGGAGGAGGAGCATGAAGACAGGCCAAGCCCTCCGGCCAAGGTTTTCACCAGGCAGGCCTTGTCCAAGGCTTTGCAGACCATAAAGGAGGGCTTGGACCAGTTGGAGGCGCAGGACGCTGATGGGGAGAGGTTCGCCAGGGTCTCCAGAGCTGTCCTTGACAATCTGGCTTGTTACCGGCAGATCCTGGAGGACAAGAAGCAAGAGGCAGTGCAGAGCACCATGCTACAATTTGTGAGGAAGGGCCCTACAGCGCCTCCAGGATCTGCTGGAGCAGCAGAAGAAATGCCATCTACCTCTGCTACTGCAAGCCAGGAGTCAATGGACAGTTCACCCTCTCCCCAGTAACCATCCCTCCTTCCCTTGCACCCTTCCCCAAAGGTAATGAAATGTGATTTTTATTTTTATTTTCTGTTTTGTTTTCTGTTACTGTACTGTACAGTTACTTCATCTGTTAACCCACCTGTCTGTTAATGTCCACATACGTCTCCTCCTCCTCTCCACTCCAGTCAGCCAGCCTCTGCAACAACTTCCTTCACTGACCTGCTCATCTCCCCACTAACCTGCACAGCTTCATCATCCAGGTACAGTACAGTAATGAAATGTAAATTTTATTTTTCTTTTCTGTTTAGTTTCATGCTGCATTTCATCATACACCTGTGTCTTGTCATGTCCACAGCCTCATGGAAAGCCCCTCCGGTCCATCAAACATCAGCACACACACATCACAGTAAGGACAAGTTGTTTTTGTCTGTGTTTAATTTATCAGTAAGCACAAGAACTTGTTGTTTTTGTGGTTTCATATGTTTCATTAATGTTAACTTACAAATGTCTGTTTTCTAACAATGACACCTGCTGCACTCCCTCTTGCATCCACTGACATCACACTGACCGATGTCAGACACATGCATACATCTGAACTCCTGATCTGACATGCTCCAGCTGAAATCAGCTTCCTTTCCATCACTGTGAGCACACCAAACAACTTGTGTGTGTGGTTTCATATTTTACAGGTATGTTAACTTACACATGACTGTATTGTTCTTAACAGTGAGACCCGTGCTTGCTGTGCTCCATCCTCGCTGCTCTCCTGCATCCATCAACTGTACATCACAGTGACTCCAGTCATCTGCCCACTCCTGCATACTTCTGCATCCTCACATCAGGACCAAACACTTGACCTGAACTCACATCTTACCTCTGCCTTTCTGGACTCGCATGCCCCCCATCATTGATGAACTGCTTCTGTTGCTCAATGAATAAGTAGTCACATCTGATCTAGGTTTGACCAGCAAGTTTTGACAACCAGAAAGACTGTCTACCTTCACTTCAATCAAAGTAAGGGAACTTTATTTTCTATGCTGTTGCTGGGCTGGCTGGTTCTACCTTTCTGAAGTTCCTGGACTGGACACTATGTCACTGTTGTTTTTTTAAACATGATGCTTGCAACATCTTTCTGGAGGATGTCACTTGTTTCTGGTGTTTGTTTGCAACCTGATTCTGATGGATGTCACTTGTTTCTGATGGGTGTGACTTAATTCTGATGGATTTGATTTGTTCCTGATTGGCTGATTGGCTGACATAATCTGATTGACTAACGTACGCTCCTTGGACAACAAACTGGATTATATACTCCTGCTACGAACGACACAAAAGACTGTGAGAGACTGTTGTGTGTTTGTATTCACGAAAACGTGGCTTAATAACAACGTTCCGGACCATGCTATTCAGCTTGAGCGGCTAACATGCTACAGAGCAGACCGAACCCTCGAGGGAGGTAAGACACGCAGAGGGGTGCTCTGTGTTTACATCAACAACGCATGGTGTCTGGATGCTGCTGTGGTCTACAAACATTGGGCCTCATGCACGAACCGTTCTTACGCACAGATTTGTCCTTAAACTGTGCGTACGAGTGATTTGGGATCATTTGTGGCATTCAACAATGTTTTCGTATCCTAAGATTTTTTTCAGATATGAACAAAATGTACGTGTGGTCCGGACCTGTCGTATATTTTACGAGCAGTCGGTCCGTTGTTATCCAGATGGATTTCCATCACTAATAACTTATATTTCGTTATTTAGAAAATATTCTGAGTTTAAAAAGAATTAAATGCGACGACACAAATTTGCAAAAAAAACAGAGAAGCGATTCTCTGTTTTTTGCAGATGATGTGGTCCTATTGGCTTCATCAGTTCGTGATCTACAGCTTTCGCTGGAGCGGTTTGCAGCTGAATGTGATGCAGCCGGGATGAGGATCAGTTCCTCCAAATCCGAGGCCATGGTCTTGAGCCGGAAAAGGGTAGCATGCCCTCTCCGGGTCGGGGAGGAGGTCCTGCCCCAAGTGGAGGAGTTTAAGTATCTCGGGATCTTGTTCACGAATGAGGGAAAACTGGAGCGTGAGATCGATAGGCGGATAGGTGCAGCGTCCGCAGTGAAGCGGGCGCTGTACCGGTCTGTCGTGGTGAAGAGAGAGCTGAGTCAAAAGGCAAAGCTCTCAATTTACCGATCGATCTACGTTCCCACCCTCATCTATGGTCATGAGCTCTGGGTTATGACCGAAAGAACGAGATCTCGGATACAAGCGGCTGAAATGAGTTTTCTCCGCAGGGTGTCTGGACTCTCCCTTAGAGATAGGGTGAGAAGCTCAGTCATCCGGGAGGGACTCGGAGTAGAGCCGCTGCTTCTCCACATCGAAAGGAGCCAGTTGAGGTGGCTCGGGCATCTGGTTAGGATGCCTCCTGGACGCCTCCCTGGTGAGGTGTTCCGGGCATGTCCCACCGGGAGGAGACCCAGAGGAAGACCCAGGACACGCTGGAGGGACTATGTTTCTCGGCTGGCCTGGGAACGCCTTGGGATTCCCCCAGAGGAGCTGCTACCGGTGTACGCACAGTTTGATTAATCTGGATTTTTTTGTGCGTGCACACTTTTATGGATTTCACCGTACGTCACTTTTCAGTAGGAAATCCACGCAGGTATTTGATACATGAGGCCCCTGGTCTGTCTGATGGAAACCACCACATGTCCAGCTTGATGGTACTGGTCTGTCTGATGGAAACCACCACATGTCCAGCTTGATGGTACTGGTCTGTCTGATGGAAACCACCACATGTCCAGCCTGATGGTACTGGTCTGTCTGATGGAAACCACCACATGTCCAGCCTGATGGTACTGGTCTGTCTGATGGAAACCACCACATGTCCAGCCTGATGGTACTGGTCTGTCTGATGGAAACCACCACATGTCCAGCCTGATGGTACTGGTCTTATCTGATGGAAACCACCACATGTCCAGCCTGATGGTACTGGTCTTATCTGATGGAAACCACCACATGTCCAGCCTGATGGTACTGGTCTGTCTGATGGAAACCACCACATGTCCAGCCTGATGGTACTGGTCTTATCTGATGGAAACCACCACATGTCCAGCCTGATGGTACTGGTCTTATCTGATGGAAACCACCACATGTCCAGCCTGATGGTACTGGTCTGTCTGATGGAAACCACCACATGTCCAGCCTGATGGTACTGGTCTGTCTGATGGAAACCACCACATGTCCAGCTTGATGGTACTGGTCTGTCTGATGGAAACCACCACATGTCCAGCCTGATGGTACTGGTCTGTCTGATGGAAACCACCACATGTCCAGCCTGATGGTACTGGTCTTATCTGATGGAAACCACCACATGTCCAGCCTGATGGTACTGGTCTTATCTGATGGAAACCACCACATGTCCAGCCTGATGGTACTGGTCTTATCTGATGGAAACCACCACATGTCCAGCCTGATGGTACTGGTCTTATCTGATGGAAACCACCACATGTCCAGCCTGATGGTACTGGTCTTATCTGATGGAAACCACCACATGTCCAGCCTGATGGTACTGGTCTTATCTGATGGAAACCACCACATGTCCAGCCTGATGGTACTGGTCTGTCTGATGGAAACCACCACATGTCCAGCCTGATGGTACTGGTCTTATCTGATGGAAACCACCACATGTCCAGCCTGATGGTACTGGTCTTATCTGATGGAAACCACCACATGTCCAGCCTGATGGTACTGGTCTGTCTGATGGAAACCACCACATGTCCAGCCTGATGGTACTGGTCTGTCTGATGGAAACCACCACATGTCCAGCCTGATGGTACTGGTCTTATCTGATGGAAACCACCACATGTCCAGCCTGATGGTACTGGTCTTATCTGATGGAAACCACCACATGTCCAGCCTGATGGTACTGGTCTTATCTGATGGAAACCACCACATGTCCAGCCTGATGGTACTGGTCTTATCTGATGGAAACCACCACATGTCCAGCTTGATGGTACTGGTCTTATCTGATGGAAACCACCACATGTCCAGCCTGATGGTACTGGTCTTATCTGATGGAAACCACCACATGTCCAGCCTGATGGTACTGGTCTGTCTGATGGAAACCACCACATGTCCAGCCTGATGGTACTGGTCTATCTGATGGAAACCACCACATGTCCAGCTTGATGGTACTGGTCTGTCTGATGGAAACCACCACATGTCCAGCCTGATGGTACTGGTCTGTCTGATGGAAACCACCACATGTCCAGCCTGATGGTACTGGTCTTATCTGATGGAAACCACCACATGTCCAGCCTGATGGTACTGGTCTTATCTGATGGAAACCACCACATGTCCAGCCTGATGGTACTGGTCTTATCTGATGGAAACCACCACATGTCCAGCCTGATGGTACTGGTCTTATCTGATGGAAACCACCACATGTCCAGCCTGATGGTACTGGTCTGTCTGATGGAAACCACCACATGTCCAGCCTGATGGTACTGGTCTGTCTGATGGAAACCACCACATGTCCAGCCTGATGGTACTGGTCTGTCTGATGGAAACCACCACATGTCCAGCCTGATGGTACTGGTCTGTCTGATGGAAACCACCACATGTCCAGCCTGATGGTACTGGTCTTATCTGATGGAAACCACCACATGTCCAGCCTGATGGTACTGGTCTGTCTGATGGAAACCACCACATGTCCAGCCTGATGGTACTGGTCTGTCTGATGGAAACCACCACATGTCCAGCCTGATGGTACTGGTCTTATCTGATGGAAACCACCACATGTCCAGCCTGATGGTACTGGTCTTATCTGATGGAAACCACCACATGTCCAGCCTGATGGTACTGGTCTGTCTGATGGAAACCACCACATGTCCAGCCTGATGGTACTGGTCTTATCTGATGGAAACCACCACATGTCCAGCCTGATGGTACTGGTCTTATCTGATGGAAACCACCACATGTCCAGCCTGATGGTACTGGTCTGTCTGATGGAAACCACCACATGTCCAGCCTGATGGTACTGGTCTTATCTGATGGAAACCACCACATGTCCAGCCTGATGGTACTGGTCTTATCTGATGGAAACCACCACATGTCCAGCCTGATGGTACTGGTCTGTCTGATGGAAACCACCACATGTCCAGCCTGATGGTACTGGTCTTATCTGATGGAAACCACCACATGTCCAGCCTGATGGTACTGGTCTGTCTGATGGAAACCACCACATGTCCAGCCTGATGGTACTGGTCTGTCTGATGGAAACCACCACATGTCCAGCTTGATGGTACTGGTCTTATCTGATGGAAACCACCACATGTCCAGCCTGATGGTACTGGTCTGTCTGATGGAAACCACCACATGTCCAGCCTGATGGTACTGGTCTTATCTGATGGAAACCACCACATGTCCAGCCTGATGGTACTGGTCTGTCTGATGGAAACCACCACATGTCCAGCCTGATGGTACTGGTCTTATCTGATGGAAACCACCACATGTCCAGCCTGATGGTACTGGTCTGTCTGATGGAAACCACCACATGTCCAGCCTGATGGTACTGGTCTGTCTGATGGAAACCACCACATGTCCAGCCTGATGGTACTGGTCTTATCTGATGGAAACCACCACATGTCCAGCCTGATGGTACTGGTCTGTCTGATGGAAACCACCACATGTCCAGCCTGATGGTACTGGTCTTATCTGATGGAAACCACCACATGTCCAGCCTGATGGTACTGGTCTTATCTGATGGAAACCACCACATGTCCAGCCTGATGGTACTGGTCTTATCTGATGGAAACCACCACATGTCCAGCCTGATGGTACTGGTCTGTCTGATGGAAACCACCACATGTCCAGCCTGATGGTACTGGTCTGTCTGATGGAAACCACCACATGTCCAGCCTGATGGTACTGGTCTATCTGATGGAAACCACCACATGTCCAGCCTGATGGTACTGGTCTGTCTGATGGAAACCACCACATGTCCAGCCTGATGGTACTGGTCTATCTGATGGAAACCACCACATGTCCAGCCTGATGGTACTGGTCTTATCTGATGGAAACCACCACATGTCCAGCCTGATGGTACTGGTCTTATCTGATGGAAACCACCACATGTCCAGCCTGATGGTACTGGTCTATCTGATGGAAACCACCACATGTCCAGCCTGATGGTACTGGTCTTATCTGATGGAAACCACCACATGTCCAGCCTGATGGTACTGGTCTGTCTGATGGAAACCACCACATGTCCAGCCTGATGGTACTGGTCTTATCTGATGGAAACCACCACATGTCCAGCCTGATGGTACTGGTCTTATCTGATGGAAACCACCACATGTCCAGCCTGATGGTACTGGTCTGTCTGATGGAAACCACCACATGTCCAGCCTGATGGTACTGGTCTTATCTGATGGAAACCACCACATGTCCAGCCTGATGGTACTGGTCTTATCTGATGGAAACCACCACATGTCCAGCCTGATGGTACTGGTCTATCTGATGGAAACCACCACATGTCCAGCCTGATGGTACTGGTCTTATCTGATGGAAACCACCACATGTCCAGCCTGATGGTACTGGTCTTATCTGATGGAAACCACCACATGTCCAGCCTGATGGTACTGGTCTATCTGATGGAAACCACCACATGTCCAGCCTGATGGTACTGGTCTGTCTGATGGAAACCACCACATGTCCAGCCTGATGGTACTGGTCTATCTGATGGAAACCACCACATGTCCAGCCTGATGGTACTGGTCTTATCTGATGGAAACCACCACATGTCCAGCCTGATGGTACTGGTCTATCTGATGGAAACCACCACATGTCCAGCCTGATGGTACTGGTCTTATCTGATGGAAACCACCACATGTCCAGCCTGATGGTACTGGTCTTATCTGATGGAAACCACCACATGTCCAGCCTGATGGTACTGGTCTATCTGATGGAAACCACCACATGTCCAGCCTGATGGTACTGGTCTTATCTGATGGAAACCACCACATGTCCAGCCTGATGGTACTGGTCTATCTGATGGAAACCACCACATGTCCAGCCTGATGGTACTGGTCTTATCTGATGGAAACCACCACATGTCCAGCCTGATGGTACTGGTCTGTCTGATGGAAACCACCACATGTCCAGCCTGATGGTACTGGTCTGTCTGATGGAAACCACCACATGTCCAGCCTGATGGTACTGGTCTTATCTGATGGAAACCACCACATGTCCAGCCTGATGGTACTGGTCTTATCTGATGGAAACCACCACATGTCCAGCCTGATGGTACTGGTCTGTCTGATGGAAACCACCACATGTCCAGCCTGATGGTACTGGTCTGTCTGATGGAAACCACCACATGTCCAGCCTGATGGTACTGGTCTTATCTGATGGAAACCACCACATGTCCAGCCTGATGGTACTGGTCTTATCTGATGGAAACCACCACATGTCCAGCCTGATGGTACTGGTCTATCTGATGGAAACCACCACATGTCCAGCCTGATGGTACTGGTCTATCTGATGGAAACCACCACATGTCCAGCCTGATGGTACTGGTCTGTCTGATGGAAACCACCACATGTCCAGCCTGATGGTACTGGTCTATCTGATGGAAACCACCACATGTCCAGCCTGATGGTACTGGTCTTATCTGATGGAAACCACCACATGTCCAGCCTGATGGTACTGGTCTTATCTGATGGAAACCACCACATGTCCAGCCTGATGGTACTGGTCTATCTGATGGAAACCACCACATGTCCAGCCTGATGGTACTGGTCTTATCTGATGGAAACCACCACATGTCCAGCCTGATGGTACTGGTCTTATCTGATGGAAACCACCACATGTCCAGCCTGATGGTACTGGTCTATCTGATGGAAACCACCACATGTCCAGCCTGATGGTACTGGTCTTATCTGATGGAAACCACCACATGTCCAGCCTGATGGTACTGGTCTTATCTGATGGAAACCACCACATGTCCAGCCTGATGGTACTGGTCTGTCTGATGGAAACCACCACATGTCCAGCCTGATGGTACTGGTCTATCTGATGGAAACCACCACATGTCCAGCCTGATGGTACTGGTCTTATCTGATGGAAACCACCACATGTCCAGCCTGATGGTACTGGTCTTATCTGATGGAAACCACCACATGTCCAGCCTGATGGTACTGGTCTATCTGATGGAAACCACCACATGTCCAGCCTGATGGTACTGGTCTTATCTGATGGAAACCACCACATGTCCAGCCTGATGGTACTGGTCTTATCTGATGGAAACCACCACATGTCCAGCCTGATGGTACTGGTCTATCTGATGGAAACCACCACATGTCCAGCCTGATGGTACTGGTCTTATCTGATGGAAACCACCACATGTCCAGCCTGATGGTACTGGTCTATCTGATGGAAACCACCACATGTCCAGCCTGATGGTACTGGTCTATCTGATGGAAACCACCACATGTCCAGCCTGATGGTACTGGTCTTATCTGATGGAAACCACCACATGTCCAGCCTGATGGTACTGGTCTTATCTGATGGAAACCACCACATGTCCAGCCTGATGGTACTGGTCTTATCTGATGGAAACCACCACATGTCCAGCCTGATGGTACTGGTCTGTCTGATGGAAACCACCACATGTCCAGCCTGATGGTACTGGTCTTATCTGATGGAAACCACCACATGTCCAGCCTGATGGTACTGGTCTTATCTGATGGAAACCACCACATGTCCAGCCTGATGGTACTGGTCTTATCTGATGGAAACCACCACATGTCCAGCCTGATGGTACTGGTCTTATCTGATGGAAACCACCACATGTCCAGCCTGATGGTACTGGTCTGTCTGATGGAAACCACCACATGTCCAGCCTGATGGTACTGGTCTGTCTGATGGAAACCACCACATGTCCAGCCTGATGGTACTGGTCTATCTGATGGAAACCACCACATGTCCAGCCTGATGGTACTGGTCTGTCTGATGGAAACCACCACATGTCCAGCCTGATGGTACTGGTCTATCTGATGGAAACCACCACATGTCCAGCCTGATGGTACTGGTCTTATCTGATGGAAACCACCACATGTCCAGCCTGATGGTACTGGTCTATCTGATGGAAACCACCACATGTCCAGCCTGATGGTACTGGTCTGTCTGATGGAAACCACCACATGTCCAGCCTGATGGTACTGGTCTATCTGATGGAAACCACCACATGTCCAGCCTGATGGTACTGGTCTGTCTGATGGAAACCACCACATGTCCAGCCTGATGGTACTGGTCTTATCTGATGGAAACCACCACATGTCCAGCCTGATGGTACTGGTCTGTCTGATGGAAACCACCACATGTCCAGCCTGATGGTACTGGTCTATCTGATGGAAACCACCACATGTCCAGCCTGATGGTACTGGTCTTATCTGATGGAAACCACCACATGTCCAGCCTGATGGTACTGGTCTATCTGATGGAAACCACCACATGTCCAGCCTGATGGTACTGGTCTATCTGATGGAAACCACCACATGTCCAGCCTGATGGTACTGGTCTTATCTGATGGAAACCACCACATGTCCAGCCTGATGGTACTGGTCTTATCTGATGGAAACCACCACATGTCCAGCCTGATGGTACTGGTCTGTCTGATGGAAACCACCACATGTCCAGCCTGATGGTACTGGTCTGTCTGATGGAAACCACCACATGTCCAGCCTGATGGTACTGGTCTGTCTGATGGAAACCACCACATGTCCAGCTGATGGTACTGGTCTTTCTGATGGAAACCACCACATGTCCAGCCTGATGGTACTGGTCTTATCTGATGGAAACCACCACATGTCCAGCCTGATGGTACTGGTCTATCTGATGGAAACCACCACATGTCCAGCTTGATGGTACTGGTCTTATCTGATGGAAACCACCACATGTCCAGCCTGATGGTACTGGTCTATCTGATGGAAACCACCACATGTCCAGCCTGATGGTACTGGTCTTATCTGATGGAAACCACCACATGTCCAGCCTGATGGTACTGGTCTTATCTGATGGAAACCACCACATGTCCAGCCTGATGGTACTGGTCTGTCTGATGGAAACCACCACATGTCCAGCCTGATGGTACTGGTCTGTCTGATGGAAACCACCACATGTCCAGCCTGATGGTACTGGTCTGTCTGATGGAAACCACCACATGTCCAGCCTGATGGTACTGGTCTTATCTGATGGAAACCACCACATGTCCAGCCTGATGGTACTGGTCTTATCTGATGGAAACCACCACATGTCCAGCCTGATGGTACTGGTCTGTCTGATGGAAACCACCACATGTCCAGCCTGATGGTACTGGTCTGTCTGATGGAAACCACCACATGTCCAGCCTGATGGTACTGGTCTTATCTGATGGAAACCACCACATGTCCAGCCTGATGGTACTGGTCTTATCTGATGGAAACCACCACATGTCCAGCCTGATGGTACTGGTCTGTCTGATGGAAACCACCACATGTCCAGCCTGATGGTACTGGTCTGTCTGATGGAAACCACCACATGTCCAGCCTGATGGTACTGGTCTTATCTGATGGAAACCACCACATGTCCAGCCTGATGGTACTGGTCTGTCTGATGGAAACCACCACATGTCCAGCCTGATGGTACTGGTCTTATCTGATGGAAACCACCACATGTCCAGCCTGATGGTACTGGTCTGTCTGATGGAAACCACCACATGTCCAGCCTGATGGTACTGGTCTGTCTGATGGAAACCACCACATGTCCAGCCTGATGGTACTGGTCTGTCTGATGGAAACCACCACATGTCCAGCTTGATGGTACTGGTCTTATCTGATGGAAACCACCACATGTCCAGCCTGATGGTACTGGTCTTATCTGATGGAAACCACCACATGTCCAGCTTGATGGTACTGGTCTTATCTGATGGAAACCACCACATGTCCAGCCTGATGGTACTGGTCTTATCTGATGGAAACCACCACATGTCCAGCCTGATGGTACTGGTCTGTCTGATGGAAACCACCACATGTCCAGCCTGATGGTACTGGTCTTATCTGATGGAAACCACCACATGTCCAGCCTGATGGTACTGGTCTTATCTGATGGAAACCACCACATGTCCAGCCTGATGGTACTGGTCTTATCTGATGGAAACCACCACATGTCCAGCCTGATGGTACTGGTCTTATCTGATGGAAACCACCACATGTCCAGCCTGATGGTACTGGTCTTATCTGATGGAAACCACCACATGTCCAGCCTGATGGTACTGGTCTGTCTGATGGAAACCACCACATGTCCAGCCTGATGGTACTGGTCTTATCTGATGGAAACCACCACATGTCCAGCCTGATGGTACTGGTCTTATCTGATGGAAACCACCACATGTCCAGCCTGATGGTACTGGTCTGTCTGATGGAAACCACCACATGTCCAGCCTGATGGTACTGGTCTTATCTGATGGAAACCACCACATGTCCAGCCTGATGGTACTGGTCTTATCTGATGGAAACCACCACATGTCCAGCCTGATGGTACTGGTCTTATCTGATGGAAACCACCACATGTCCAGCCTGATGGTACTGGTCTGTCTGATGGAAACCACCACATGTCCAGCCTGATGGTACTGGTCTTATCTGATGGAAACCACCACATGTCCAGCCTGATGGTACTGGTCTTATCTGATGGAAACCACCACATGTCCAGCCTGATGGTACTGGTCTTATCTGATGGAAACCACCACATGTCCAGCCTGATGGTACTGGTCTTATCTGATGGAAACCACCACATGTCCAGCCTGATGGTACTGGTCTTATCTGATGGAAACCACCACATGTCCAGCCTGATGGTACTGGTCTTATCTGATGGAAACCACCACATGTCCAGCTTGATGGTACTGGTCTTATCTGATGGAAACCACCACATGTCCAGCCTGATGGTACTGGTCTTATCTGATGGAAACCACCACATGTCCAGCCTGATGGTACTGGTCTTATCTGATGGAAACCACCACATGTCCAGCCTGATGGTACTGGTCTTATCTGATGGAAACCACCACATGTCCAGCCTGATGGTACTGGTCTTATCTGATGGAAACCACCACATGTCCAGCCTGATGGTACTGGTCTGTCTGATGGAAACCACCACATGTCCAGCCTGATGGTACTGGTCTTATCTGATGGAAACCACCACATGTCCAGCCTGATGGTACTGGTCTTATCTGATGGAAACCACCACATGTCCAGCCTGATGGTACTGGTCTGTCTGATGGAAACCACCACATGTCCAGCCTGATGGTACTGGTCTTATCTGATGGAAACCACCACATGTCCAGCCTGATGGTACTGGTCTGTCTGATGGAAACCACCACATGTCCAGCCTGATGGTACTGGTCTGTCTGATGGAAACCACCACATGTCCAGCCTGATGGTACTGGTCTGTCTGATGGAAACCACCACATGTCCAGCCTGATGGTACTGGTCTGTCTGATGGAAACCACCACATGTCCAGCCTGATGGTACTGGTCTTATCTGATGGAAACCACCACATGTCCAGCCTGATGGTACTGGTCTGTCTGATGGAAACCACCACATGTCCAGCCTGATGGTACTGGTCTTATCTGATGGAAACCACCACATGTCCAGCCTGATGGTACTGGTCTGTCTGATGGAAACCACCACATGTCCAGCCTGATGGTACTGGTCTTATCTGATGGAAACCACCACATGTCCAGCCTGATGGTACTGGTCTATCTGATGGAAACCACCACATGTCCAGCCTGATGGTACTGGTCTGTCTGATGGAAACCACCACATGTCCAGCCTGATGGTACTGGTCTATCTGATGGAAACCACCACATGTCCAGCCTGATGGTACTGGTCTGTCTGATGGAAACCACCACATGTCCAGCCTGATGGTACTGGTCTTCTGATGGAAACCACCACATGTCCAGCCTGATGGTACTGGTCTTATCTGATGGAAACCACCACATGTCCAGCCTGATGGTACTGGTCTGTCTGATGGAAACCACCACATGTCCAGCCTGATGGTACTGGTCTATCTGATGGAAACCACCACATGTCCAGCCTGATGGTACTGGTCTATCTGATGGAAACCACCACATGTCCAGCCTGATGGTACTGGTCTGTCTGATGGAAACCACCACATGTCCAGCCTGATGGTACTGGTCTTATCTGATGGAAACCACCACATGTCCAGCCTGATGGTACTGGTCTGTCTGATGGAAACCACCACATGTCCAGCCTGATGGTACTGGTCTTATCTGATGGAAACCACCACATGTCCAGCCTGATGGTACTGGTCTTATCTGATGGAAACCACCACATGTCCAGCCTGATGGTACTGGTCTGTCTGATGGAAACCACCACATGTCCAGCCTGATGGTACTGGTCTTATCTGATGGAAACCACCACATGTCCAGCCTGATGGTACTGGTCTTATCTGATGGAAACCACCACATGTCCAGCCTGATGGTACTGGTCTTATCTGATGGAAACCACCACATGTCCAGCCTGATGGTACTGGTCTGTCTGATGGAAACCACCACATGTCCAGCCTGATGGTACTGGTCTTATCTGATGGAAACCACCACATGTCCAGCCTGATGGTACTGGTCTTATCTGATGGAAACCACCACATGTCCAGCCTGATGGTACTGGTCTTATCTGATGGAAACCACCACATGTCCAGCCTGATGGTACTGGTCTTATCTGATGGAAACCACCACATGTCCAGCCTGATGGTACTGGTCTTATCTGATGGAAACCACCACATGTCCAGCCTGATGGTACTGGTCTGTCTGATGGAAACCACCACATGTCCAGCCTGATGGTACTGGTCTTATCTGATGGAAACCACCACATGTCCAGCCTGATGGTACTGGTCTTATCTGATGGAAACCACCACATGTCCAGCCTGATGGTACTGGTCTGTCTGATGGAAACCACCACATGTCCAGCCTGATGGTACTGGTCTGTCTGATGGAAACCACCACATGTCCAGCCTGATGGTACTGGTCTTATCTGATGGAAACCACCACATGTCCAGCCTGATGGTACTGGTCTTATCTGATGGAAACCACCACATGTCCAGCCTGATGGTACTGGTCTGTCTGATGGAAACCACCACATGTCCAGCCTGATGGTACTGGTCTGTCTGATGGAAACCACCACATGTCCAGCCTGATGGTACTGGTCTTATCTGATGGAAACCACCACATGTCCAGCCTGATGGTACTGGTCTGTCTGATGGAAACCACCACATGTCCAGCCTGATGGTACTGGTCTGTCTGATGGAAACCACCACATGTCCAGCCTGATGGTACTGGTCTTATCTGATGGAAACCACCACATGTCCAGCCTGATGGTACTGGTCTTATCTGATGGAAACCACCACATGTCCAGCCTGATGGTACTGGTCTGTCTGATGGAAACCACCACATGTCCAGCCTGATGGTACTGGTCTGTCTGATGGAAACCACCACATGTCCAGCCTGATGGTACTGGTCTTATCTGATGGAAACCACCACATGTCCAGCCTGATGGTACTGGTCTGTCTGATGGAAACCACCACATGTCCAGCCTGATGGTACTGGTCTATCTGATGGAAACCACCACATGTCCAGCCTGATGGTACTGGTCTGTCTGATGGAAACCACCACATGTCCAGCCTGATGGTACTGGTCTTATCTGATGGAAACCACCACATGTCCAGCCTGATGGTACTGGTCTGTCTGATGGAAACCACCACATGTCCAGCTGATGGTACTGGTCTTATCTGATGGAAACCACCACATGTCCAGCCTGATGGTACTGGTCTGTCTGATGGAAACCACCACATGTCCAGCCTGATGGTACTGGTCTTATCTGATGGAAACCACCACATGTCCAGCCTGATGGTACTGGTCTTATCTGATGGAAACCACCACATGTCCAGCCTGATGGTACTGGTCTGTCTGATGGAAACCACCACATGTCCAGCCTGATGGTACTGGTCTTATCTGATGGAAACCACCACATGTCCAGCCTGATGGTACTGGTCTGTCTGATGGAAACCACCACATGTCCAGCCTGATGGTACTGGTCTGTCTGATGGAAACCACCACATGTCCAGCCTGATGGTACTGGTCTGTCTGATGGAAACCACCACATGTCCAGCCTGATGGTACTGGTCTTATCTGATGGAAACCACCACATGTCCAGCCTGATGGTACTGGTCTGTCTGATGGAAACCACCACATGTCCAGCCTGATGGTACTGGTCTGTCTGATGGAAACCACCACATGTCCAGCCTGATGGTACTGGTCTTATCTGATGGAAACCACCACATGTCCAGCCTGATGGTACTGGTCTGTCTGATGGAAACCACCACATGTCCAGCCTGATGGTACTGGTCTGTCTGATGGAAACCACCACATGTCCAGCCTTGATGGTACTGGTCTGTCTGATGGAAACCACCACATGTCCAGCCTGATGGTACTGGTCTGTCTGATGGAAACCACCACATGTCCAGCCTGATGGTACTGGTCTGTCTGATGGAAACCACCACATGTCCAGCCTGATGGTACTGGTCTTATCTGATGGAAACCACCACATGTCCAGCCTGATGGTACTGGTCTTATCTGATGGAAACCACCACATGTCCAGCCTGATGGTACTGGTCTTATCTGATGGAAACCACCACATGTCCAGCCTGATGGTACTGGTCTGTCTGATGGAAACCACCACATGTCCAGCCTGATGGTACTGGTCTTATCTGATGGAAACCACCACATGTCCAGCCTGATGGTACTGGTCTTATCTGATGGAAACCACCACATGTCCAGCCTGATGGTACTGGTCTTATCTGATGGAAACCACCACATGTCCAGCCTGATGGTACTGGTCTTATCTGATGGAAACCACCACATGTCCAGCCTGATGGTACTGGTCTTATCTGATGGAAACCACCACATGTCCAGCCTGATGGTACTGGTCTTATCTGATGGAAACCACCACATGTCCAGCCTGATGGTACTGGTCTTATCTGATGGAAACCACCACATGTCCAGCCTGATGGTACTGGTCTGTCTGATGGAAACCACCACATGTCCAGCCTGATGGTACTGGTCTTATCTGATGGAAACCACCACATGTCCAGCCTGATGGTACTGGTCTGTCTGATGGAAACCACCACATGTCCAGCCTGATGGTACTGGTCTTATCTGATGGAAACCACCACATGTCCAGCCTGATGGTACTGGTCTTATCTGATGGAAACCACCACATGTCCAGCCTGATGGTACTGGTCTGTCTGATGGAAACCACCACATGTCCAGCCTGATGGTACTGGTCTGTCTGATGGAAACCACCACATGTCCAGCCTGATGGTACTGGTCTTATCTGATGGAAACCACCACATGTCCAGCCTGATGGTACTGGTCTGTCTGATGGAAACCACCACATGTCCAGCCTGATGGTACTGGTCTTATCTGATGGAAACCACCACATGTCCAGCCTGATGGTACTGGTCTTATCTGATGGAAACCACCACATGTCCAGCCTGATGGTACTGGTCTTATCTGATGGAAACCACCACATGTCCAGCCTGATGGTACTGGTCTTATCTGATGGAAACCACCACATGTCCAGCCTGATGGTACTGGTCTTATCTGATGGAAACCACCACATGTCCAGCCTGATGGTACTGGTCTTATCTGATGGAAACCACCACATGTCCAGCCTGATGGTACTGGTCTTATCTGATGGAAACCACCACATGTCCAGCCTGATGGTACTGGTCTTATCTGATGGAAACCACCACATGTCCAGCCTGATGGTACTGGTCTTATCTGATGGAAACCACCACATGTCCAGCCTGATGGTACTGGTCTTATCTGATGGAAACCACCACATGTCCAGCCTGATGGTACTGGTCTTATCTGATGGAAACCACCACATGTCCAGCCTGATGGTACTGGTCTGTCTGATGGAAACCACCACATGTCCAGCCTGATGGTACTGGTCTATCTGATGGAAACCACCACATGTCCAGCCTGATGGTACTGGTCTGTCTGATGGAAACCACCACATGTCCAGCCTGATGGTACTGGTCTTATCTGATGGAAACCACCACATGTCCAGCCTGATGGTACTGGTCTTATCTGATGGAAACCACCACATGTCCAGCCTGATGGTACTGGTCTGTCTGATGGAAACCACCACATGTCCAGCCTGATGGTACTGGTCTATCTGATGGAAACCACCACATGTCCAGCCTGATGGTACTGGTCTTATCTGATGGAAACCACCACATGTCCAGCCTGATGGTACTGGTCTGTCTGATGGAAACCACCACATGTCCAGCCTGATGGTACTGGTCTGTCTGATGGAAACCACCACATGTCCAGCCTGATGGTACTGGTCTTATCTGATGGAAACCACCACATGTCCAGCCTGATGGTACTGGTCTTATCTGATGGAAACCACCACATGTCCAGCCTGATGGTACTGGTCTGTCTGATGGAAACCACCACATGTCCAGCCTGATGGTACTGGTCTGTCTGATGGAAACCACCACATGTCCAGCCTGATGGTACTGGTCTTATCTGATGGAAACCACCACATGTCCAGCCTGATGGTACTGGTCTTATCTGATGGAAACCACCACATGTCCAGCCTGATGGTACTGGTCTTATCTGATGGAAACCACCACATGTCCAGCCTGATGGTACTGGTCTTATCTGATGGAAACCACCACATGTCCAGCCTGATGGTACTGGTCTTATCTGATGGAAACCACCACATGTCCAGCCTGATGGTACTGGTCTGTCTGATGGAAACCACCACATGTCCAGCCTGATGGTACTGGTCTGTCTGATGGAAACCACCACATGTCCAGCCTGATGGTACTGGTCTTATCTGATGGAAACCACCACATGTCCAGCCTGATGGTACTGGTCTTATCTGATGGAAACCACCACATGTCCAGCCTGATGGTACTGGTCTTATCTGATGGAAACCACCACATGTCCAGCCTGATGGTACTGGTCTGTCTGATGGAAACCACCACATGTCCAGCCTGATGGTACTGGTCTGTCTGATGGAAACCACCACATGTCCAGCCTGATGGTACTGGTCTTATCTGATGGAAACCACCACATGTCCAGCCTGATGGTACTGGTCTTATCTGATGGAAACCACCACATGTCCAGCCTGATGGTACTGGTCTTATCTGATGGAAACCACCACATGTCCAGCCTGATGGTACTGGTCTTATCTGATGGAAACCACCACATGTCCAGCCTGATGGTACTGGTCTGTCTGATGGAAACCACCACATGTCCAGCCTGATGGTACTGGTCTATCTGATGGAAACCACCACATGTCCAGCCTGATGGTACTGGTCTTATCTGATGGAAACCACCACATGTCCAGCCTGATGGTACTGGTCTTATCTGATGGAAACCACCACATGTCCAGCCTGATGGTACTGGTCTTATCTGATGGAAACCACCACATGTCCAGCCTGATGGTACTGGTCTATCTGATGGAAACCACCACATGTCCAGCCTGATGGTACTGGTCTTATCTGATGGAAACCACCACATGTCCAGCCTGATGGTACTGGTCTATCTGATGGAAACCACCACATGTCCAGCTTGATGGTACTGGTCTTATCTGATGGAAACCACCACATGTCCAGCCTGATGGTACTGGTCTTATCTGATGGAAACCACCACATGTCCAGCCTGATGGTACTGGTCTTGTCTGATGGAAACCACCACATGTCCAGCCTGATGGTACTGGTCTTATCTGATGGAAACCACCACATGTCCAGCCTGATGGTACTGGTCTTATCTGATGGAAACCACCACATGTCCAGCCTGATGGTACTGGTCTATCTGATGGAAACCACCACATGTCCAGCCTGATGGTACTGGTCTTATCTGATGGAAACCACCACATGTCCAGCCTGATGGTACTGGTCTTATCTGATGGAAACCACCACATGTCCAGCCTGATGGTACTGGTCTGTCTGATGGAAACCACCACATGTCCAGCCTGATGGTACTGGTCTATCTGATGGAAACCACCACATGTCCAGCCTGATGGTACTGGTCTGTCTGATGGAAACCACCACATGTCCAGCCTGATGGTACTGGTCTTATCTGATGGAAACCACCACATGTCCAGCCTGATGGTACTGGTCTTATCTGATGGAAACCACCACATGTCCAGCCTGATGGTACTGGTCTGTCTGATGGAAACCACCACATGTCCAGCCTGATGGTACTGGTCTTATCTGATGGAAACCACCACATGTCCAGCCTGATGGTACTGGTCTATCTGATGGAAACCACCACATGTCCAGCCTGATGGTACTGGTCTATCTGATGGAAACCACCACATGTCCAGCCTGATGGTACTGGTCTTATCTGATGGAAACCACCACATGTCCAGCCTGATGGTACTGGTCTTATCTGATGGAAACCACCACATGTCCAGCCTGATGGTACTGGTCTTATCTGATGGAAACCACCACATGTCCAGCCTGATGGTACTGGTCTTATCTGATGGAAACCACCACATGTCCAGCCTGATGGTACTGGTCTGTCTGATGGAAACCACCACATGTCCAGCCTGATGGTACTGGTCTGTCTGATGGAAACCACCACATGTCCAGCTTGATGGTACTGGTCTTATCTGATGGAAACCACCACATGTCCAGCCTGATGGTACTGGTCTGTCTGATGGAAACCACCACATGTCCAGCCTGATGGTACTGGTCTTATCTGATGGAAACCACCACATGTCCAGCCTGATGGTACTGGTCTTATCTGATGGAAACCACCACATGTCCAGCCTGATGGTACTGGTCTTATCTGATGGAAACCACCACATGTCCAGCCTGATGGTACTGGTCTATCTGATGGAAACCACCACATGTCCAGCCTGATGGTACTGGTCTGTCTGATGGAAACCACCACATGTCCAGCCTGATGGTACTGGTCTGTCTGATGGAAACCACCACATGTCCAGCCTGATGGTACTGGTCTATCTGATGGAAACCACCACATGTCCAGCCTGATGGTACTGGTCTTATCTGATGGAAACCACCACATGTCCAGCCTGATGGTACTGGTCTTATCTGATGGAAACCACCACATGTCCAGCCTGATGGTACTGGTCTGTCTGATGGAAACCACCACATGTCCAGCCTGATGGTACTGGTCTTGTCTGATGGAAACCACCACATGTCCAGCCTGATGGTACTGGTCTTATCTGATGGAAACCACCACATGTCCAGCCTGATGGTACTGGTCTTATCTGATGGAAACCACCACATGTCCAGCCTGATGGTACTGGTCTTATCTGATGGAAACCACCACATGTCCAGCCTGATGGTACTGGTCTGTCTGATGGAAACCACCACATGTCCAGCCTGATGGTACTGGTCTTATCTGATGGAAACCACCACATGTCCAGCCTGATGGTACTGGTCTTATCTGATGGAAACCACCACATGTCCAGCCTGATGGTACTGGTCTTATCTGATGGAAACCACCACATGTCCAGCCTGATGGTACTGGTCTGTCTGATGGAAACCACCACATGTCCAGCCTGATGGTACTGGTCTTATCTGATGGAAACCACCACATGTCCAGCCTGATGGTACTGGTCTTATCTGATGGAAACCACCACATGTCCAGCCTGATGGTACTGGTCTTATCTGATGGAAACCACCACATGTCCAGCCTGATGGTACTGGTCTTATCTGATGGAAACCACCACATGTCCAGCCTGATGGTACTGGTCTTATCTGATGGAAACCACCACATGTCCAGCCTGATGGTACTGGTCTTATCTGATGGAAACCACCACATGTCCAGCCTGATGGTACTGGTCTTATCTGATGGAAACCACCACATGTCCAGCCTGATGGTACTGGTCTTATCTGATGGAAACCACCACATGTCCAGCCTGATGGTACTGGTCTGTCTGATGGAAACCACCACATGTCCAGCCTGATGGTACTGGTCTGTCTGATGGAAACCACCACATGTCCAGCCTGATGGTACTGGTCTTATCTGATGGAAACCACCACATGTCCAGCCTGATGGTACTGGTCTTATCTGATGGAAACCACCACATGTCCAGCCTGATGGTACTGGTCTGTCTGATGGAAACCACCACATGTCCAGCCTGATGGTACTGGTCTGTCTGATGGAAACCACCACATGTCCAGCCTGATGGTACTGGTCTTATCTGATGGAAACCACCACATGTCCAGCCTGATGGTACTGGTCTGTCTGATGGAAACCACCACATGTCCAGCCTGATGGTACTGGTCTGTCTGATGGAAACCACCACATGTCCAGCCTGATGGTACTGGTCTGTCTGATGGAAACCACCACATGTCCAGCCTGATGGTACTGGTCTGTCTGATGGAAACCACCACATGTCCAGCCTGATGGTACTGGTCTGTCTGATGGAAACCACCACATGTCCAGCCTGATGGTACTGGTCTGTCTGATGGAAACCACCACATGTCCAGCCTGATGGTACTGGTCTTATCTGATGGAAACCACCACATGTCCAGCCTGATGGTACTGGTCTTATCTGATGGAAACCACCACATGTCCAGCCTGATGGTACTGGTCTTATCTGATGGAAACCACCACATGTCCAGCCTGATGGTACTGGTCTTATCTGATGGAAACCACCACATGTCCAGCCTGATGGTACTGGTCTTATCTGATGGAAACCACCACATGTCCAGCCTGATGGTACTGGTCTTATCTGATGGAAACCACCACATGTCCAGCCTGATGGTACTGGTCTGTCTGATGGAAACCACCACATGTCCAGCCTGATGGTACTGGTCTTATCTGATGGAAACCACCACATGTCCAGCCTGATGGTACTGGTCTGTCTGATGGAAACCACCACATGTCCAGCCTGATGGTACTGGTCTTATCTGATGGAAACCACCACATGTCCAGCCTGATGGTACTGGTCTTATCTGATGGAAACCACCACATGTCCAGCCTGATGGTACTGGTCTGTCTGATGGAAACCACCACATGTCCAGCCTGATGGTACTGGTCTTATCTGATGGAAACCACCACATGTCCAGCCTGATGGTACTGGTCTGTCTGATGGAAACCACCACATGTCCAGCCTGATGGTACTGGTCTTATCTGATGGAAACCACCACATGTCCAGCCTGATGGTACTGGTCTTATCTGATGGAAACCACCACATGTCCAGCCTGATGGTACTGGTCTTATCTGATGGAAACCACCACATGTCCAGCCTGATGGTACTGGTCTTATCTGATGGAAACCACCACATGTCCAGCCTGATGGTACTGGTCTTATCTGATGGAAACCACCACATGTCCAGCCTGATGGTACTGGTCTGTCTGATGGAAACCACCACATGTCCAGCCTGATGGTACTGGTCTTATCTGATGGAAACCACCACATGTCCAGCCTGATGGTACTGGTCTGTCTGATGGAAACCACCACATGTCCAGCCTGATGGTACTGGTCTTATCTGATGGAAACCACCACATGTCCAGCCTGATGGTACTGGTCTTATCTGATGGAAACCACCACATGTCCAGCCTGATGGTACTGGTCTGTCTGATGGAAACCACCACATGTCCAGCCTGATGGTACTGGTCTGTCTGATGGAAACCACCACATGTCCAGCCTGATGGTACTGGTCTGTCTGATGGAAACCACCACATGTCCAGCCTGATGGTACTGGTCTGTCTGATGGAAACCACCACATGTCCAGCCTGATGGTACTGGTCTTATCTGATGGAAACCACCACATGTCCAGCCTGATGGTACTGGTCTTATCTGATGGAAACCACCACATGTCCAGCCTGATGGTACTGGTCTTATCTGATGGAAACCACCACATGTCCAGCCTGATGGTACTGGTCTGTCTGATGGAAACCACCACATGTCCAGCCTGATGGTACTGGTCTTATCTGATGGAAACCACCACATGTCCAGCCTGATGGTACTGGTCTGTCTGATGGAAACCACCACATGTCCAGCTTGATGGTACTGGTCTGTCTGATGGAAACCACCACATGTCCAGTCTGATGGTACTGGTCTGTCTGAAAGGCTCGTTGTCCTCAGAGAGAAGGAACAAAGCTCAAACTGATGATGAAATGTGATGAAAAGCTGAGAGAATGAAAGATTTCTGTTCCATGAAGGAAAGCAGCTTAGTCAGCACACGGACAGTGGATTACCATGTCAGGAGATTTACAACCAAAAGAAAAGAGAAAAGGTCATCGCAGGACAGCTGGAAATAATCAGAGAGATTTTCTGACCGGGTTTAAATCTTTATACGCCCGACGGAGGTGGGATGTATTCTGTTAATGTCCATCCGTCCGTCTTCTCTTGTCCCACCCATAACTCCTGACCCACTCGAGAATCAAAATGTATCAAACACATTTGCATCATTGACACTGATCAGCTCCAAGGTCAAGATCACAAATCAAGGTCAACATCTTAAGATTAGTGCTTGTCCGGGCCATTCCTATCAATTGTTGTAGAACAGTTTGTCGTGCTGTGCATTTTACGATTGGATTCATTTTTTATGGAGAGGCCACATTTACAAACAGAAGGATGAGTTTAGAACATGTCCCGTGTGCAACGGTGAAAATAAAGTTCATGCTCAATCATCCAGGTACCAAATCCAGTCATTCTCAGTGGGATCATCTGGACAGTTTGTTTTTCACAGAAACATTTGTTTCACCCTCCATCCAGAGGACTTCATCAGTCAGAGGAGTGAATTAAAAAGCAAGAGACTTGAGGCGTTCACATAAAAAGTGATTTCTTTACAAGCAGAAGTCATCAGGGGCCTCATGTATCAACCGTGCGTGCGCACAAAAACCTTGCGTGCGTCACTATCCACGCAAAACCCCGTATGTATCAAAACTGAACTGAACGTGAATATGTGCGCATCCAAGTACATTTCCACGCCAGCCCCATGGCTTGCGTACGCACGTTTCTGTGGTTCTTGTTCCTTTGGCGACACTTACAGGTGATTCAGAGAAACTGAAGCCCCACAGTCTGTGGTTGACTTTAAGAGCGGCTTGAAGACCTTTCTTTTCAACCGAGCATACTCTACTCCTCATGATTCTACTTTTGATCATAGCTGATACTGTTGTTGATTTTAATTGTTTTATTATTTGTTTTATTGACATTTAATTATGTTGCACCTTGTAGCACTTTGAGATTTCCATTAATGAAAAGTGCGTTATAAATTGAATTCATTATTATTATTATTATTATTATTATTATTATTATTATTAACTGTTCATGATGTGAAAATGATTAATATTCCCTCCAAACACACGATTAACAAGTATTACATCCACATGACGCAGTGAAATAAAGGACGCGCAAAGTTGTGCCAAAAATAAATTTAACAGGAACGGATTCATTCAGCCTTACTGGAGAATATAATAAATAGTGTAACACGCAGAGCATTTATTTATAAACAGATATAATTTTCTGATCTAGGATATGGCTTATCAGCCGTTTTCAGGAATAATCCTTTTTCATTTTGGCACTGCTGCGCTCTGGAGCACAACGCAGGAACCGTGCACAACGCGTGCAGAAGCAGCGATCAAACTGTTCCCGAGCTTTCCAGAGGGAGCTGGCAGGTCGATCGGGACTGTGCCAGTCCAGTCCACACAAAGCCGGATCATGTCCAATAGAATGGTCTCATCCATATGATTCCAAAGGCTGAGTGGTCGCGGTTTGGAGCGCGCGCACCCTCGCCGGTGTTACACGGCAGTGGAGGTGTTTAATAATCTGCGTTTATTGTAGATTTCTCCAAAATGACACGTGAAAGTACACCATATATAACTTGTAGGAGAGTGAAAGCTTCACAGACAAACAGACTGCGCACAAGGCTGTGGCGCGCGCAGCGTTTGGAGACTCCAACATCACGTCATGTCATGAAAACTCTCCACTGAGACGCACAGACCCGTTTCTTCATATCATCTATTAAATAAACAAAGATCTATGTTCTACCAAACATCTAAGTTCCTCTGTGTTTACAGTAATTATGGTAATAAACTCGTGCGCAAAGTTAATATTTTCACTCAGAATGAATGGATGAGCCGTTGCGCACCAAAGCAGGGTGCGCGCACACACAAATACCGACACACAATCACTCGTTCTTTGCGTGATGAACACATTTTATTACTATTCTTACTTAGGATTTCTTTCCTCACTCATATTATATTAAATTCATTATTTTCCTGAATCTAGAGATCATTTCTCCGATGGTGGGGGAGGATGCCGGTCAGACCTGGCAGACCCAAACGTATTGTGAGGGTCTGCTGGGAACGTCTGGCAGAGTCTCCCGTAAGACGGAGCTTTAACTCCCACCTCCGGGAGAGCTTTGAACACGTTCCGAGGGAGGCGGGGGACATTGAGCCCGAGTGGGCCATGTTTCGCGCCTCTATTGTCGAGGCAGCTTATCGGAGTTGTGGCCGCAAGGTTGTTGGTGCCTGTCGTGGTGGCAACCCTCGAACCCGGTGGTGGACACCGGCGGTGAGGGATGCTGTCAAGCTGAAGAAGGAGTCCTATTGGGCCTTTTTGGCCTGTGGGACCCCGGAAGCAGCAGATAGGTACCGGCAGTCCAAGCGGCATGCGGCTCGGGTGGTTGCTGAGGCAAAAACTCGGGCGTGGGAGGAGTTCGGAGAGGCCATGGAGAATGACTTCCGTACGGCTTCGAGGCGATTCTGGTCCACCATCCGGCGTCTCAGGGGGGGAAAGCGGTACGCGACCAACACCATTTATGGTGGGGATGGCGTGCTGTTGACCTCAACTCGGGATGTTGTGAGTCGGTGGGCGGAATACTTCGAAGACCTCCTCAATCCTACTGGCACGTCTTCCACTGAGGAAGCGGAGCCTGGGGACTTTGGGTCGGGCTCTCCAATCTCTGGTGCTGAGGTCACCGAGGTGGTTAAAAAGCTCCGCGGTGGCAGGGCTCCAGGGGTGGATGAGATTCGTCCTGAGTTCCTTAGGGCTCTGGATGTTGTGGGGTTGTGTTGGCTTACGCGACTCTGCAATATCGCGTGGACATCGGGGGCAGTTCCCTTGGATTGGCAGACTGGGGTGGTGGTTCCCCTATTCAAAAAGGGGGACCGTAGGGTGTGTTCCAACTATAGGGGATCACACTCTTAAGCCTCCCTGGTAAGGTCTATTCAGGGGTTCTGGAGAGGAGGGTCCGTCGGATAGTCGAACCTCGGATTCAGGAGGAGCAGTGTGGTTTTCGTCCTGGTCGTGGAACACTAGACCAGCTCTACACCCTCAGCAGGGTCCTGGAGGGTGCGTGGGAGTTTGCCCAACCAGTTTACATGTGCTTTGTAGACTTGGAAAAGGCATTCGACCGCGTCCCTCGGGGGGTTCTGTGGGGGTACTCCGGGAGTATGGGGTACCAGGCCCATTGATATGGGCTGTTAGGTCCCTGTACGACCGGTGTCAGAGCTTGGTCCGCATTGCCGGCAGTAAGTCAGGCTCGTTTCCGGTGAGAGTTGGACTCCGCCAAGGTTGCCCTTTGTCACCGATTCTGTTTATAACTTTTATGGACAGAATTTCTAGGCGCAGCCAAGGTGTTGAGAGGATCCGTTTTGGTGGCCTTAGAATCGCTTCTCTGTTTTTTGCAGATGATGTGGTCCTATTGGCTTCATCAGCTCGTGATCTACAGCTTTCGCTGGAGCGGTTTGCAGCTGAATGTGATGCGGCCGGGATGAGGATCAGTTCCTCCAAATCCGAGGCCATGGTCTTGAGCCGGAAAAGGGTAGCGTGCCCTCTCCGGGTCGGGGAGGAGGTCCTTACCCAAGTGGAGGAGTTTAAGTATCTCGGGATCTTGTTCACGAATGAGGGAAAACTGGAGCGTGAGATCGATAGGCGGATAGGTGCAGCGTCCGCAGTGAAGCGGGCGCTGTACCGGTCTGTCGTGGTGAAGAGAGAGCTGAGTCAAAAGGCAAAGCTCTCAATTTACCGATCGATCTACGTTCCCACCCTCATCTATGGTCATGAGCTTTGGGTTATGACCGAAAGAACAAGATCTCGGATACAAGCGGCTGAAATGAGTTTTCTCCGCAGGGTGGCTGGACTCTCCCTTAGAGATAGGGTGAGAAGCTCAGTCATCCGGGAGGGACTCGGAGTAGAGCCGCTGCTTCTCCACATCGAGAGGAGCCAGTTGAGGTGGCTCGGGCATCTGGTTAGGATGCCTCCTGGACGCCTCCCTGGTGAGGTGTTCCGGGCATGTCCCACCGGGAGGAGACCCAGAGGAAGACCCAGGACACGCTGGAGGGACTATGTTTCTCGGCTGGCCTGGGAACGCCTTGGGATTCCCCCAGAGGAGCTGCTCCAAGTGGCTGGGGAGAGGGAAGTCTGGGCCTCCCTACTTAGGCTGCTACCCCCGCGACCCGACCCCGGATAAGCGGAAGAAAATGGATGGATGGATGGATAGAAATCATTTCTGATCGCGCAGGGATCAAACAAACATGTCCTTCACACATGCAGGAAGTAATTTGCATCTGTTTAACATATGTAAATGAAGGCGTGTCAGGGGAGGTGTCTCACGTGCGCTCAGTTCCACGTTAATTGTGATGTACAAAAGGAATGTGCGTGGATTCAGGTGTACGCACAGTATGATACATCTGGATTTTTTTGTGCGTACACACTTTTCTGGATTTGAACGTACGGCACTTTTCAGTAGGAAATCCACGCAAGTCTTTGATACATGAGGCCCCAGGGGAGCAGAAAGATCTGTAGAAGGAAAGAGATTCTGAGTTAACGTTCATCATTTGTTTGAAATGTTTTGTTGTGTGCAGGCTCGGAGGGAAGAGCAGGAGATCCCAGGACCAGCAATGGATCCACTCTCAACGGTGATGGAAACGACCACATGTCCAGCCTGATGGTACTGTTCTGGTCTACTGGTCTCTCTGGTGGATACAGATGGATTAGTAGGTGAAGAGGCAAAAAGATGCCTCTTTGATGTTCAGCTGTTTGGTTATTGAAGAGTCTGAAGATGGAAGCTACAGGATGGAGTCCATGAGGGTCTCTGGTTTCCAGTAAACATGAGGGTCTCTGGTTTCCAGTAAACATGAGGGTCTCTGGTTTCCAGTAAACATGAGGGTCTTTGGTTTCCAGTAAACATGAGGGTCTCTGGTTTCCAGTAAACATGAGGGTCTCTGGTTTCCAGTAAACATGAGGGTCTCTGGTTTCCAGTAAACATGAGGGTCTCTGGTTTCCAGTAAACATGAGGAGGCACAAGGAGCCCAAACACTTGGAGGAAGGAGAGCTAAAGACCTGTGGACTGGAAACGACAGCTGCTGGACCACAAGGGGAGCACAAGGTTGGGATTGGATCAATGGCGGTTCGTGGACTTTCCACCGGGGTGGGGGGCTATGACCAAAAAAAAAGTATATATACTGTGTAATATATATATATATATATATATATACTGTATATA
>JBBPBX010019242.1:13411-44650 GCA_038048925.1 Garcialebias charrua
CAAGCTGAAAAGAATAAACAACAATGTAAACAAATGGAACATTTATTTAAAACAATAATTTTAGGTTCCTTATTGTATCAATTTTTTTTGCATCGTTTGATATTTATACCAAAAATAGGAACAAATAATACAGGAATGCATTAAATTCTGTAACTTAAATAACCAGTATTAGGTTAGCTTTTTGCTCTGTTACTTATAGAAGATTATTGTTTGAATTGATTGTTTGAACTTGTTTTGTTTTTGAAAAAAGGGGCAGATAAAATAAGATTTCTTCTTCTTTCTGCCACCTTTCATTTTATGTATTCTTTCATATACTATGAGATATGGTTTTATTTTCTTTATCTTTTGGGTTTTAATGTAAAAAAAAAAAAAAAAAGATTTTGGGGCTTTTAGAATCGATTCTGAATCGCCAGGACTAAGAATCTAGATTCTTTAAATAATCGATTTTTTTCCTGCACCCCTAATATTGGCAGTAGAGTTGTATTTCAAGGCTTTGCAAAGAAACGTGTAAAACTGTTAAACACGGACTCGTACAAATTGTTCCAGAGGCTGCGCTACAAACCTAACAAGCCAACTCCAACTGGACGGAACATCAGTGTTTGTGAACAACCCGGAGCTGATGTCACAGCCAAGCCCAGCTGTGAGTGTATCTGCTGGGGGAAAACATGGTGTACCAGCAGATCTACTGTAAAAACGCACGTCTGGACTGCGCGGTTATGTAAGGTGAGGCGTGAGAACACCCCTTTGGGGGTTCTGCTGGATACCGGAGTGCAGCACATGTCCAAAGCAGAGCTGAAAGCGCCTGGAGCTGCCGGCTGCTCACGTTCCCTCACTGATGAGCTGTTAGGTAGATCAGTGCTGGATGTGTGAAACGTACAGATTAACCTCAGCACTGTCTCTTTGCATGTGTGTGTGTGTGTAGTCTTACGCATGCGGCCTCAGGTTGATGTAGTTTTTTGGCACAAAGCCCTTTCTGTTGTGGAGCTCAGCTGTGTACCAGTTGGGATCATCTTCCATGTTGGTGATCTAGAAGCAAACAAACGTTAACAAACTGCTGCCGGTAAAGAAGTTGGTGCAAGCTTCAAATGTATGCTATAAACCTTCTAGCCAAAGTCTTCTTGTAATTATTATGCATCACACTAAATTCATTCGGCTTTGAAATTATTATTGATAATTTTATTAAGATAATCAATAAAACTGCCCCATCTTTAAGTAATTTTGTGCTGCTTTCCCTTTCCCTTTGGTTTTAGAGACTAAAGCTCAATGACTTGAATCGAGTCAGGGATTTAATGAACAAAATTTATAGTTTAGGTTAAAAAAAAAGGACAAAAGATAAGAAAGGATGCATGTGATTAAAAATCGTTTTGGGGTTATCTTGATATAAGTTACTTTATTCAGTTGGGCATTGAAAAGCTTGATTTCTCTAAATAACAAATTGTGAAATCCCATTTAAACTAAAGGGGTATTTCTTTGTCAGAGATCAGGCCAGTCAACTCGTTACTGTTACGGATTAACTCTGTGTCGTGATAGTGATGCTAAAGGACTAAACTGGGCTCCTGGTTACACAACCTTATTTTTAAGGGAAACTGGAACATTTCTGTTGTGTTTCAAGTCAAGTCAAAGTCAAAGTCAACTTTATTGTCAGATCTGCAATATGTACTGTACAGGACATACACAGGACCGAAATTGCGTTTCTCTCAGTCCCTCGGTGCAACAGTAAACATCTAAACATTGAAACACTGAAACATATAATAATAGACATAAGCATAAAATAGTAAAACTAACACTGTCCTGAGTTTTTTGCATAGTGGTATAAGAGTATGAAAATTTACACCAACTCTAAAACTAAAACTAAAACATTAAACATTTAATGAACATAATACTGTCCTGAGTTTTTGCATACTAGTATAAAAAAAGAGTATAAAAAGTATAACTAAAATAAACTAAAGGTTTCTAGCATTGACATTTGCAAAGTGGCAAAGCAGCGTATGAGTTAATGTACACAGTATATGTATGAGGTAGTAGTTGATGTTGTTATAGAGGCAAAAAGTGGCATATGCAGTAAGGCACATTGGGCATCCCTAAATAAGACCGTTCAGAGCACACTGTATATGTATCAGCAGTGGTGTAGATATTAGAGTAGTGTAAATGTAAACAGTAGTAATTACATGTAAGCAGTAGTAATAAAAGTAAACAGTATTAATAAATGTAAACAGAGAATGTAAACAGTATTATGATTATAGGCAGTGATGTAATACAAACATTAGTGCAAGTATGAGAAGTAGTGCAAACTGAATGAGCACATGACCGAGAGTTTAGTGAATAACCCGTTTGATGACACAGAGTCCAGTGTTAAAATCTTTGTGTTGTGTGGTAATGTGTGAGAAAGTTTTAGTGTTAAGGCAGTTCAAATGGGAGGGGAGGCAGAGCAGGCAGAGTGTTTAGCATCCTGACTGCCTGATGAACAGAGCTGTCTCTCAGTCTGCTGGTTCGAGCCTGGAGACTCCTCAGTCTCCTCCCTGATGGCAGCAGTCTGAAGCAGCTGTGTAGTGGGTGTGTGGGATCACCTGCCATGCGGTGGGCTTTCCGAGTGAGGCGTTTGCTGTGTAAGTCCTGCAGTGAGGGCAAGGAGGTGCCCACGATCTTCTCAGCTGCTCTCACAATGCGCTGGAGGCTCTTGCGGCAGGATGCAGTACATGCACCAAACCACACAGTGATGCAGCTGGTCAGGACACTTTCTATGGCACCTCTGTAGAAGGTGCTCATGATGGGGGTTGAAGCTCCAGCCCTTTTCAGCTTGCGGAGAAAGTAGAGACGCTGGTGAGCCTTCTTTGCCAGTGCTGCAGTGTTCCTGCTCCAGGACAGGTCCTTTGAGACGTGCACTCCCAGGAACTTGGTGCTGTCTACTCTCTCCACTGCGGTGCTGTTGATGGTCAGAGGGGCATGTTGGGCATCCTTCTTCCTGAAGTCCACAACAATCTCCTTTGTCTTCTCCACGTTGAGAGTGAGATTGTTGTGTCCGCACCACAAGGCCAGGCGGCTCACCTCGTTCCTGTAGTCCGTCTCATCGTTGTTGCTGATGAGACCTACCACTGTTGTGTCGTCCGCAAACTTGATGAAGTGGTTGGAGCTGTACGATGGTGTGCAGTCGTGTGTTCAGTTTCAGTTGCCTATACAATAATACCGATAGTTTTCTCTGACACTGAAATGTTTTGAACCCCAGTCTCAGAGTAAGAGGTTTTTTTATAAACACTCTGCATCTGAGTTAACTTGTACATCATTCAACCAGCTGCAGTCATTAGGTTTTGTTTGTGTGAGTAAATGAACAAAAGTAACAATAGGAGAGTGCTGTTTGTGCTGCTCACCTTTTTCAAACGATCAGAGCTGTTATCACAGAACAGGTTTGAGCTACACCATCTCATCAGCCTGATTATCAGTCCAAACACATGTCCATGAACACATAATTTTGGATGTAACTGTTGTTGTCCTTGAGGCTGAAAGTGTCTGTGCTTATGTGCACGTTGAAATACAAAAATCACAGCCCCAGCCAGTGACCTGGCATAGAAACTGCAGCAGATGTATCATTTGCTGCCTCATTTAAACAGATTTTTGTCACAGCATTACCGTGTGAACATGTAATATTTGTACAGCTAATATCGGAAAATTTACAACATCTAAACAGGGTCAGGGTGTAACCACAATGAACAATTTTTGCATTTGAATTTTGTTGTTTTAAAAAAAGAAATGTCAGCTCTTTTTTTTTTCAATAAAACTTGTTTTCTCAAGATGAGATTGAACTATACTGGTCAAAAAAAAAAAAAAGGCCACCTCCTAGATTTAACGAAGCAACAATTACTGTATTGGCAATGAGGTTTCAGCTGGTAACAGTTATTTAAGCCTAAACGATGCAGCGAGTAGCTTCTCATTTGGTAAACAACCATGTGGACCAACACATCTGCTGGTCGTGGAAAAGATGATCATTCATATCAGAATGGTCAAATTATTGTCACTCATCAAGCAGAGAAAACATCTGATCCATTGATGAGACTACTAAAATAAGGTTAAGAACTGTCCAGCACGTTATTTAAAACTGGAATGACAGTGAGGAGTGAGTATCAGGGTCAGAAGAGAGGCAGCTGAAGTGATGCACCCATCATGCCTTGTGCCAACTGTACAAGCCTGTGGGACTTTTTCTTCCCTGATGGCATGAACATGTTCCAAGATGTCAATGCCAGGATCCATCAGCTCAAATTGTGAAAGAGAGGTTCAGGGAGCGTGAGACTTCATTTACACACATGGACTGACCACCACATGGTCCAGACGTGAACTCTATTGAGAGTCTTTGGGACGTGCTGAAGAAGACTTTGCTCCATGGTCTGAATCTCCCTTCATCGATACAAGATCTTGGCAAAAAAATTAATGCAACTCTGGACAGAAATAAATGTGAGGTAGCTGAAGTTTGTGGAAACAATACCACAGTGAATGTGTGCTGTCATCAAAGCTAAAGGCGGTCCACAAAATATTAATGTGACCTTTTTATTGAGGGGGTGGGGGGGTTGTCAGACAATGCAATTCAGCTGTCTGCAGATAACAAAATAGTTAACTCATTAACTCACTTTAAAATGAATATGACCAGATGAAGCTGTTATTGACCTGTATGCAAAAAGTTTTACAATGTTCTCACATTTTTTTTATAGAATCACTATGATTCCCCTTGCAAAACCAGTACTGTACTTGCAGAACTTGGTTAAGTCACCATTTTACTGTTTTGTTGTAGAACATAAGTGTTTTGAGCTGTCAACCAATTATGTATTTTACTAAGGGCCAAGATGGTGTAGAGGCAGGGCAGCCGACTTGGGACCCGAAAGACCCAGGTTCGAACCCCGGTCACTGCATACCTTGTGGTATATATGAGCAGCACACCTCATCCCCAGCTCCCCGGGCGCTTTCTATAGCTGCCCACTGCACCACCTGGTGGTGTTTGGGTTTAATGCAGAGACAAATTTTGTCTTGTATGGAAACATACACAGATGACAAAATGTGACATTATAATATATATTATAGCATACATTTACACTGTATGTAATTTCACATAAACATGCATACCCAGTCAACAATAGAATGGAGCTGTTTTAAGATGTTAGCATTTAACTTTTTTTAATTTATAAATTAAATACAGTAGTTCCTCACTTAGTGCAGGGGTTACGTTCCAGACACCCCCGCGATAAATGAAAATCCGCAAAGTAGGGCAGTTATATTTATTTTAGTATTTATGTATATTTTAAGGCTTTATAAACCCTTCCCACACTTTTACAATGTTCTTAACAATGTTATAAACTCTCTAAATTCACCATAGGAGCACAGCAAAAGAGAGCCGATAGACTGTTGCTACGGCCATTGGGAGCACTGGAACATTTTTCGGTGGCCTGGCCTGCTCATTGATCACTGAGGGGGTCTAAAGGCTTGGTTCAGGTCATGCTTGATTATAGGGGTGCAAATCTCTCAGTGTCTGGAGAATCGATTCGATTCCGATTTTTGATGCACCGATTCGATTAAAATTTGATTTTTGATTCTAAAACGATTTTCATTCCAGGATCGATTTTCGATTCAGAATCGATTTTCGATTCTGAAACGATTTTCGATTCTGAAACAATTTTCAATTGAAATCATGAAAAGATTAAACAATAATGTAAACAAATAAAACATTTATTTAAAACAATAATGTATGCTTGTAGCAAACATTAATAATGTCAAATAATACAGTATAAATACAGCAGCCTGAATTGTGAGCAGATGGGTATATGAATAGAATGCAGCAGCTTTAATCGGGTCCCGGAGGTCACTGGTGCCTATATCCAGCAGTCACTGTGCGAGAGGCAGGGGACACCCTGGACATGTCTCCAGTCCATCACAAATAATTCAAAATACAAACGTAAACAAAGATTTCAGCCTACTGTATTGCATAAACATTTAACTCAAAATAAAATAGACTTCAAAATCATATTGCATTCATCCATGTTTCAAATGTGTATGGATGGATTTTGTTTAAAAGATTTGTTTGGTAAATCTTTTCAACAAAAGCCATCTATCCATCATCTTTACCCGCTTTATCCTTATCGGGTCCTGGAGGTCACTGGTTCGGGTCAGATTTCTTCTTCTTTCTGCCACCTTTCATTTGATGTATTCTTTCATATTCTATGAGATGTGGTTTTATTTTCTTTATCTTTTGGGTTTTAATGTAAGAAAAAAATTTGATTTTGGGGCTTTTAGAATCAATTCTGAATTGCCAGGACTAAGAATCTCGATTCTTTAAAAAATAAAAAATTCCCTGCACCCCTATTTGATTATTTTAAATAAGCAATCCATGCCACTCATTGTCATGATATGATGACAACATGCTGGACTCTCTTGGTGGTATTAAACGGAACACAACACTCATGTGACTCATTCAGGTATGAGCCAGACCCCTCGCCTCTTCCTTTCTTTTTCCGAGGCTGTTTGTCACAGCAGCTCAGAGACACACTGTCTTATACCTGAGTGAGCTGCTCAAGCAGCATGGCTTGTTTATGGTGTGTTTATTTAAATAATGAAGCGCGACCCTAACTGAGCCTTTAGTCCCTCTCGACGATCACAGAGCGGGCCAGGCCACCAGGAAATGTCCTGGTGCTCCCGATGGTCAGTCCACCCCTCAACTTAATGCTCTGGTTGGTCGCCTTCCATCAATCAGCCAATCGTGTTTCATGGGTTATGTTGAAAACCCATGAAAGAGTGAGTCCTCTAAAGTCGACTAATGAAGAATCGAGGGATTACTGTACCCACAGAGAGACTGAACAGTAACCCTCTTCCTATTTTTATAGCCTTTCAAAGACCTCTTGGTTTTCATCGCTCAGCCAAATCCAATGGTGGGAAGAGTTCAATCATCCTTCCTCGCCTGAAGTTCCACATAACAGCCTGTCATTAGTGACTTTAATTTGGCTATGATGGAGAACTTGTCTAGCGTTTGCCAAAAAAAAACTTCCTCTGTCCCCATCTCTTTCTTTAGAAACTTCATTTCATGCATCGGTTATCTGTAATGGCTACAGTGCACATTTTAAACTGGACCATAGATTGATTTCCTCCTCACAGCATCAATCATAGCTAACTTTTGGAGTGAAATGATTGTCCTCTCATTGAGTCAGCTAAACAAAAGTGTGTTTGAATGAGGAGGAATCCATCTTAAACTAGGCTTTTGCTTCATTTCAGGTTGGTTACACAACTTTGGAACAACTATTTATATAAGAAGTACATCTGGTATTTTTTCCTCCCTATTTTCTTCCTTGTCTTTTAATTTCTTCCCATTCTCACTGAGTTCATCTCTCTGACTCTACAAGTCACAGATGTTAACTCATAATCTTGTAATCGCAGAGTACCATCTCCCCCCTCATTACATTTCTTATCCTGCTCACAGAGGCTGCAGTTGGTGGACGACCAGTTAAACAAAAAAAACACTTAGCTTGGATAAAAATCAAGGTTTATGATGCTTTGCCTGTGTCTGTATGAGTGGGAGTGTTCCTCTGTCTATGCAGTTAGCAAAATATCTCACGTACCATGGAAAGGATTTTAATAAAACTATCAGGAAGTCTTATCTGTATGTCCACAGCTGATTTAACCTATGGAGTCAACCCAATTCAAGATGGCTACCACAACTTTTGCCGAAACATAAAGGGTTGTATTTCAATTAACTTTACAGACGTTGAGCTGAAATTTGGTGTGGTAGTAGCTGAGAGTCATTCTCAAAACATATGCCAGCATTTTGTGCGAGATCACACAAAGGCATCGCAGGAAAATGGGCTTTTGCTTATTTGACCCTAATAGCTACAACTCATTTCTCCATATAAGTAAATAAATAATAATAATAAACAAAGAAAATGAGTGATACGCAATCCTTAATGGCACATTAGGCCTTGGATTTTTTTTGTGTGTAGGGGTGTGTGTGTGTGTGTGTGTGTGTGACACAAAGCTGGAAATGTTTCACTTTGTGTTGCATGGCGTTTTTTTGTGTGTAGGGGTGTGTGTGTGCGTGTGTGTTTGACACAAAGCTGGAAATGTTTCACTTTGTGTTGCATGGCGGTTTTGCAATAATCTTTTTAATTAGACCCGAAATCAAAGAAAATAATAATAATAAAGTACAAACATTTGTATTGATTCAAAGGAAAATGAGCTCACGATGTTTGAATTTGTCGTAGTGTTTTTGTTCTTTTTGTGGATGGGAGCATCAGAAATGTGTGAGGCCTGTAGAGAAGTGTAGAGTTTGTGTTGGAGAACAAACAAAGAGACACACGCTTCTCTGCTCCCATTTTTAGTCCCTTGAGTTCGATTTGGCCACACTGACTACGATGTTGCTACTTTTTTATTTATTTATCTGTGAAGCTATTTTTATCATTTCTTTATGAGTCACCTCTCTTCAGTCTGATAGATCTGGCTTCGCACGACTGGCACACTGTAAGACACGACCAAAACAATGTACCCCAAAGGACGGATGCATACAAACTCCTATTCACTCTGAAAAACAAGGCTTGAAATCTCTGGGAGCAAAGATAGATTATAAAGTTCGGAGATGGCAACAGGAAACTCTCACATCCATTCATACTTTTATTTTTACTGCACTGTACCTCCTTCCCTCTTTCAGGTCACTGTGCAAGAAGCGGGGGACACCCTGGACAGGTCATAAGTCCATCACAGAGACAAACAACAAGTCACACTTTAACCTGACATGCATGTTTTAGTCAGTGGGAGGAAGTCAGAGTACATGGAGAAAACCCACGGATGCTCAGCGAGAACATCAGTTGCGATTTTAGCCTCTTTTTGGGGGTGCTCAAGCATCCCTAAATTTTAACTCAGCACCCTTGAAAAATTAAGAAACCATCATTAGGCTTTTATAAGGAAGCTTAGTTCTCAAATCTTAGATTCACGAAACATTTAATACATTTGAAATAAATATGGAATAAATGATGACACTCTTAAATGAGCCAGTAAAATCTGTGATTATTATTTTTTTTTTTTTACAAGAGTCGGATCTTCAACGCCACCTGTCATTCAGTCCAGTACGCTCGTCAGCAACCGACCTCAATTTGTCCCGAAGGTAAACGCCCATTACCTGCTGGAGCTACACACTCTTTTCCTCCCACAACAGTGTTGGGATTTTGTATTACAAATACTTTGCAGTCAGAGGTTAATAGGTAAATTAAGTGTTAATGCTTAAAGCTAGTTGTGCTTTGTTCTGTAGATATACGTTGCAACTTCTGGTTGTATATGTTTAGTCTTTGTTTGCTATGATCCTTTAAAAGTCCTATTTGTGACTGAGATCCTCGTTTACGGCCATACCACTCTTAACATGGCCGATCTTGTCTGATCTCGAAAGAGTCAGAGTCAGAGAGTCTTTATTGTCATTTGCACTGCATGTGGTACATGTGATGAAAACGGGATTATGTATGTACACGGGGTCCCAGTTACATCCAACAACAAATGCAAGAGAAAAACAGTAATAACATCTAGGATTAACTAAGAAAAACATCAACTAGTAATACACTAAAGGCTGAAATATACCTGAGCGTACTCCCTAGACGCCTCTGTACGACGTACGTACGCTGAGGCAAAAGCGTAGCCCCGCGCAGCCCCTCAGGGCACGAACGCGCAAAGCTTTTTTTTTACGACCGCGCACGCTTGCGCGGTGTCTGACCATAAACTTTCCCCGGCGCCGGACTGTTTTGTATGTTACACAAATGAATTAAATTCCTCTTCTTTATCGCTGATCGGGCCTTTTCTTTTGTTTTTTTGCCTAAAGTCAAGTAATCGCTTCTTCCTCCGTTCACTCGATGAATGAAATGAATGAATTCATGTCCTACCTGGCAGCGCGATGTTTTAAATATTTCCTGGTGGACTGTGGGTTGCTGGAATAGCGCTCCCTGTTTTTATTTTTTAGAAGTTTATATTAACATATAAAGTGATAAAAGACCGCCGCGGGAGCAGCGAAGCGAACATCTGCTCCTCTGGACCAAAGCCAGCGCGTGTCTCATGAGCTGTCATCATTTCAGTAGGCGTGTCAGCAAGTGACCAATCAGCGACCTCAGTTTGTCCCCCTCTGCTCGCAGCTGCAGACGGGGCAGCTGCTGCTGCTCACATGACAACCAGGATTTGGAGCGAAACAACAAGGATTTGGAGCGAAAACGCGAGCATTTGAAAAGCGTAGCTTCTGAAGCTATATCAGCGAAACGCATGCGCACAAAATGCGCGCGTAGAGTGGCGTAAGGGAGGACGCTCAGGTATATTTCAGCCTTAAGCCCTAATGTAGTAGAAAAACATAATTATAAACAGCAGCACAAACACGAGTCTGTATGAGCAGATGGTCACAGATGAAAACAAGAAACCAGATCAGCATCAGCATGATGTGATATTTTGCAGTGATCACTCAAATTATTTATTTATTCATGAGTCTAACAGCCTCAGGGTAGAAGCTGTTCCTCAGTCTAGTGGTTCTACATTTAATGCTCCTCAACCTCCGTCCTGAGGGGAGTGGGGCAAAGAGTGAGTGTGCTGGGTGAGTGGGGTCTTTCATGATGCAGGTGGCTCTTTTCCTGCATCTGGAGGTGTAAATGTCTGTGATGGTGGGGAGACTGACTCCAACAGACTTCTGTGCAGCCTTCACCACTCTCTGAAAGCTAGCCTAGTCAAACTTGGATGGCAGACCGCCTGGGAATACCAGGTGCTGTGAGCTTTTGCATTTCTCAAAAACCACACCATGGGGTGCATTGTTCAAGCCAAGAGCCATTGTCAGTACTGGGGGCTAAGCACCTCCTAAAGGTCAGATCCTAGAATTGCCCCTGGAGATTATGCAAACTCCACCCAGAAAGGCCAAGAACTGTCAATCTTCTCACTGAGAAGCAACCACTGTTCCACCACATCGCCTGCTCAGTTTGACATATTTAGTCATGAATTATGTTGTATCTCAGAAGGCTTAGCATCTCTTGAATACATGCATATCAACCGCAACGTTTCATGTAGTGCTGCATTAAGGTTATCATTATTGGGAAAAGACAGTGTTACAGCCATTTTGATTAAACCATGCACTTGGATTATGTGTGAACATCTCAGCTGCTACCAATTTTTAGCCTATATCTGTAAAAGTATCTGAGTTATAGCTGTTTTTGTGTTTCCTAAAGTTAATAAGCGGTGGTAGCCACATTAAGTCAGGTTGCCACAGTTTTATAAGTACCGGTACATCCAATGATTACTTCCTGGGAGATCCAACGTCCATCTGGTTCATGAGATTGTTTTTCCAACAGACAAGCAAACGCATTACAATTTCATCTACCTGCTGCGTTTTACGCATCTATCCCAATCTAGTTTACTTGAATGAACAACTGCAGCCACATACGTTCACATTAAAGCCGACTGTGATTACTTGCATATCTAGACCGAATGCCACCTCATGTTTGGCTGAACAAACAAAATGACTTTGCAGACAGCAGAAATGAAAAGAATCCATTGATGCTGAGCAACAAGATTCTTTTATTCTGTTTTAAGCTGTTTTTTTTTTCTCCTCTGGGTCTAATTTTACATTTTACTGAAGGATTTTTAAACTGTTACTGAGAATATCCAATAAGGCTGAAGCACTGGACTGATCCACAGCTGCAAAGTCTTTTAGATAAATTAATCCTGCCCCGTCTTATCTTGGATTTTTTTCTCTCTCTGTGTGATTGTTGAACAGCTGGTAAGTCCAGGGGAAAGCTCTAGCTCTTTAACCCTGATGACGTTTACACTTTAAATCTCACAAGGACAGTTTTTGCTATAATAATTTCCAGCTGGGAAGGACGATTCTAGTAACTTCTGGAAAATGTTTTCTTCAAAAACCTTCTCAAAAATAGAAAGCACAAGACAAAAAATAAACGTGACTTTATTTTTATTTTTATCTGGGACAGTACTAGTTCATTCAACCATTATTTATACAGGCTAGCCTCGTTGAGCCACGGGGACTCATTTACAAGAGGGACCTGTCTCACTCACACCCAGGGTCAATTTAGAGTCACCAATCAGCCTAACATGCATGTTTTTGGACTGTGGGAGGAAACCGGAGCACCCGGAGAAAACCCACGCATGCACGGAGAGAACATGCAAACTCCACACAGAAAGGCCCCCGGATGTAGTAGTTCTGGGATCCCCCCGGATACATTAAAGGGACAATTTGGTCATTTTTTAACCAATTTTCTGTCCTGTGTGTAGTTCAATAAGCCATTACATATAATCAGGCCACCATTTTGTTTGTCAAGGTCAAGGTCACAGTTTAAATCAGGATAAAAAACAAGGAAGTAAACACAGCAAGTATATACAAGTTAGGTGTTCCATTTTATTTTAGATTATTTAGGAGACCTAAAAAAGCTAAGTCCTCTGGACATTCAAAAAACAAAACAAAGCAACAACAACAACAAAACCTGTAGAAACTTTTCGTCTTTCGTCCGAAAGACTTCCTCAGTCTGAGGTGCTGTATTCAGCTCAGTCTTATAAATAGCACCCTCTCACAGTGGATCAACTAGTTGGTTGATAACAGCTGAAACCAGCTGCTTACATGATCAAGGAGGACCATCAGCCTAACGATGGATTGCTAGCACCCTGATGGTTGTTTGCTATTCACAAGGGGCTGAAGGCTGGTTTATACTTCTTGTCGCACGTCTTTTACCCCACGTTGAGTGAACCCAGCAATGACGTAATTGCGTGTGTGTCACTGATCGCATTGAGTGTTTATACCTCTAAAAGACGTGGGGATAATCCCTCCCTCTTCCCTCCCACTGCATACGTCAAGCGCACTCCCACTGCATGTTTTATCAGGACAAACAGATTTAATATAATGATAGGCTCCATTACCTCGATTTGTGAGTCCGTTATCATGGGCGTAGCCAGGATATTATAAAGGGCGGATTGTTTAAAGGAAACGTGGACCTTAAAATAGCAACACGCCTCGGTGGCTCACTGGAAACGCGTAGGTTTACCACTCCAAAGCTTTTCTTGACTCGGGTTTGAATCTCACCTGGTTGAACTTATTTTACGTTTGTCTTTTATTGGATTTAAAAAAAGGACTTTGTGTTAACCACAGGCATATTAACTCCTTTTTCATTAATTTTTATCCAATAAAAGACAAACGTAAAATAAGTTCAACCAGGTGAGACTCGAACCCGAGTCGAGAAAAGCTTTGGAGCGGAAAATCTATGCGTTTCCAGTGAGCCACCAAGGCGTGTTGCTATTTCAAGGTCCATTTTTTTCTTATGTCGGCTGTTGTAATGTTTGTAGTCGTCCCCCGGTGTTTAATGTATGTGTCCAGCCACTGCAAAGACAGGTATAACGGAGGAACTGGATTGGTCCCGCCAGGATCCCCGCTCCGGACCGCCTCGGCGAGTTTCTCTTCAAAACTATCCATGTCTGTCAAAGCAAAAACACAAACCGGCTTCTAAAAGATTAGCGGGTAGCGTGTAGCGGTGTCATACACCATATATGGACATCCAAACAAAAAACGCCCACAAACTTTGAACCAATCACACGCTACGAGCCGCATCCTCCGCGTCTCGGAGTTCTTACTGGGGGCCATGTACAAGACAGCTGTCACCGGGGGATCGCAGCGGGAGTGCATACGGAAGTTGCGCAACTTTTTTTCACTCAACGGGGGGTAAAAGATGTGCGACAAGAAGTATAAACCAGCCTTGAATGATACTAGCAATAACAGCATTGTAAGAGGGGGACAGTTGAACCCGGAGGCCTCCACCTCTGTTTAATGATGGACGGTTTCTTTTCACAAAGATGGCCTCCTTTACTCCTCTCTCAAACCATTGTTCCTCTCTATCAAGGATGTGAACATCTTCATCCCTGAAAGAGTGACCGCTGGCCTGGAGATGAGTGTAGACCGCAGAGTCCTGACCTGATGATGTTGATCTTCTGTGCTGGGCCATCCTTTTGGCCAGTGGCTGTTTAGTTTCCCCGATGTAAGACTGATCACAGCCCTCCTGACACTGAACAGCATACACAATATTACTCTGTTTGTGCCGGGGGACTGGATCTTTGGGATGAACCAGTCTTTGCCGTAATGTATTTTGGGGTTTAAAAGCCACTGGAACATTGTGTTTAGAAAATGAACGTCTCAGTTTCTCTGAAACTCCCGTAACATACGGAACGACCACTGGTCTGGCTGGTTGGAGTCCTGTTTGGGTTTCTTCTCTGCTTTGAGGAAGGCCCAGTTAGGATATCCACATTGCTTGTGCTCCAAAGGGTGATGGGAGTCGAACTGCAAATACTGGTCTGTGTGGGTGGGTTTGTGGTACACCTCAGTTTACAAATACCTTCTATCCGAAACTGAGACCTCACAGTCCAAGAAATCCAACCTGCCATTGTTTACATCTTCTCGTGTGAACTTGATATATTTATCCACAGAGTTGATGTGCTCAGTAAAATGTTGGACTGCCTTTGTTTTTTGAATGTCCAGAGGACCAGACTTAGCTTTTTTAGATTTTTCTACCTGGATTATTGAGCATGCATCAGGTTCCCTTATCAGTCTTGTCACTCGGTGCAACATATCACTATGGGAAATTGCGCCCGCGCAGTTTACCTGAAGGAATACAATCACGCCTTTACGGCAGGGGGCGTCAGCGTCACGCCAGAGGCTCCACCCTCTGGGTACTTAAGCCGCTGACGCCCATCCATCGATCTCTTATTGCCCTTCACCTCGCTTAAAACCTGAACTTTGTGGGACTTCTCTGTTGTCGCATCGCTCGATCAGAGGTGAGCTTGCTCCCTACACTGAGCGTACAGAGAAATTTTCCTGCGTACTGCTGGGCTGGCGAAAGCTAGTCCAGCGTTTTTCTACTTACCTCAAAGTTTTCTTCTCTCTCCGCAGCTGCTTCGCTCGACGGCGCTAACTGCGTCACAACACTCCCTGCTAACCATTAGCAGGCTAGCCAGCGAAAGCGAAACGACGGAGAGGACGGCTTCGAACAAAAGGAAACTAGGAACACTTCTCGTCTCCGGACATGGCTCCCGAGAAGGGAAAACGGAGGACAAAGACCCAGAAGAAAGCCAGCAGGACGACGAGCCCTTCGCTCGCGCCCCTGCCCCAGCGGTTGCGGCTACTCCCTCTCGGCGACGGACACCCACGAGGCCTGTCCTGTCTGCCTAGGGATTCTGCACGCACGAAAAGCGCTGGAATCCCCCGACTCCTGCTCCCACTGCTGTCGGATGCCGGCGGTAATGAGGAAACGCTGCACGGACGCGTTGGCTAAATCCATTGCGAAGGCCGCGGCGATGAAGGCCGCACGCCTCACGAAGCTGTCCGCTCCCAAGCCAGAGCTTGAGAACGTGGACCTGGAATGCAGCGGTCAAGTCGGGGATGAGAACGTGTCAGAATTCTCGGTTTCCGTCGAGGACTTGACGCCCGAAGTGTCTGACCAAGACGCCGAGTACGGTTGCAGAGGAGAAAAATTGGATTCTTCTCAGAACCTGCCGCAAATTCTACCGGAACCGGACGTGTCGGTCCCTATTCTTTTCGACCTGTGCCATAGGGCGGCGGACGCCCTGCAGGTCGCATGGCCAGACCCCACGCCTCGCCAACAGGTTACGAGGCTGGCGGGAAACTACTTCTATGCGAAGCAGCAGCCGACGACGTCGCAAAAAATGCCCATTTTCCCGGACTTCCTCATGGAGCTCACACGCTCCTGGGAGGAGCCCGGAGCTCCCATGACGCTACCACTATCCCGACTCCTGGATGTCGCAGTAATGGAGGCAGCAGGTCTCACCAGCGCACCCCGATGGAGGAGACCCTGGCGGCTCATTTGGCCCCCGCAGCTACGCGGACGAAGCTAGCGTTGCCCAGCAGAGCCTGCCGCACTTCGGAGAAACAGCTCGAGAAATGCTACAAGGCTCAGGGCTTCGCAGCTCGCGCGATGAACGTGTCGACCATGATGCAGGCGTACCTGGCAGAAAAGCTACAGGAACTCCAGGCAACGACAAACGAACAAGCCACAACGGAGGCCATGGAGGAGGCCTGCAATGCCTCTGACTTCGTACTCCGCATGATGGGGTTAATAGCCATCATCCAAGGCAGAGCAATGGCGGAAATGGTTGTCACCCAACTCCATCTTTGGCTGACCTTATCGGATTTCCCGGAAAACCAGAGGTCCCCCTTCCTCCAGCACCCGATTGAGCCGACGGGACTCTTCGGGGGAGCCCTGGAACGCATCCAGGCCAGGCTGGAACAAAGACGCAAACAGGCGGAAGCCCTCCGCGAGGGGCTGCCGAGGAAAAGCTTTGCACCCCCAAAGGAAGACGTGCGTGGCCTCCCACGGAAGAGACCTGCTGGCGAAAGTGAGACTTTCCAGTATCGGCCAAGGGCCTCTTCACTGACCCCGTGTGGAAAGCAAATTCGGGCCTGATGAAACGGGACGAATTAATAATTTTACAGGTTTGCCCGCCCACGCGGTACGGGAACCTGACCTTCTGAGCCCAGTCTCCACTTGTAAAACACTACAAGGAGCTGGTGACATGTGTGCGCACACTAAACATGACTCGCCTACTGTATGTGTAATCAAAACAAACACTGTTTCATGCATGTACAAAAATAAAAGTACCAAAGCACAGACTGCCCTGGTTCTTGACTCGAGTCCCACTTTCACAAAGCACAAACCACGTGCTCAAACTATGAACCGCAGCAAGATACACGAGCTCTGCCTGAGGCAGTCAGATCTCGCGATATCTTCTGTTGGGCTGACCAGCCTGCTCGAGAAAGCGCGAGAAGGGTCAAAGGCCACCCCTCCCGCACTCAAACATGGTGAGCAGCAGTTGGACATGCCCTCCAGGCTCATGGCGCACGCGCAGGCCTGGAGGGCGTGTCTGCCAAACGAATGGGTCATGACGACTATATGTCGTGGGCTCAAGCTGCAGTTCAGCAGGAGACCGCCCCCCTTCACAGGGGTACTGCAATCAAACATTAACCCTGCACGCGCACACGTGCTGAGGGAGGAGGTACTGACAATGCTGCAGAAGGGAGTAATAAGTTTGGTCCCGAAACGCAAACTACGCTCCGGCCACTACAGCAAGTACTTCCTGGTGCCCAAAAAGGATCATTCCCTGAGACCGATCCTGGATCTCAGGACTCTGAACAAGAGAATAAAAACTTTTAAGTTCAAGATGCTTACACTGCGGCAGGTTCTCCAGTCTGTGAGACCAGGAGACTATGCATGTACAGTGGATCTGAAAGATGCCTATTTCCATGTAGGCGTGTGGAGGAAACAGAAAATTCCTCTGTTTTGCTTTCGAGGGAAAAGCTTATGAATTCAAAGCTTTACCCTTCGGTTTAAAGACGGCTCCTCGTACATTTACTAAATGTCTGGATGCAACCCTGACCCCCCTTAGGAATCAAGGTCTCAGGGTTATGAACTACCTGGATGACCTCCTGATTCTGGCTGGAAGCAGAATACAGGCCCAGTCACACTCCTACAGGGTAATCTCTCACCTGGAGTCGCTCGGTTTTGTCATAAACCTACAAAAGAGTAACCTAACTCCATCACGGGTTACCGTATTTCTGGGAGTACAGATCGACACTGTGCGGTACAGGGCATGGCTCTCAAAGGAACGAGTTTCCTCGATTCGCCATTGCCCAGAAAAATTTAAACTGGATCAGCGGGTTCCCATGAAAACGTGCCAACGCCTTTTAGGCCTCTTGGCGGCAGCCATACCCTGTGTGCCACACGCATTGCTGAAAATGCGGGCCCTACAAGTATGGCTAAACCAACAGACACAACCCGCCCTGCTTGGTCGAGCAGGAAAGGTTAGAATAGGTTCAGAGTGCCTGAGAGCCCTGGAACCTTGGAGAGACTTGTCTATCTTCACGGAAGGGGTCCCGCTGGGTAGGGTGTCATCTCGTGTGGTCATCACGACGGACGCCTCAAAAACAGGATGTGGGGTGATCTGCAGAAATCAGAACGCCCGTGGTCTTTCGCATAAACAGGAAGTGAGATTACACATCAACTTCCTGGAATTGTTGGTCGTATTCCTGTCAGTAAAATACTTCTTTGGAAAAGGTTTGATCGCAGGGCAGTACGTCCTGGTGAAATCAGATAACAGGACCACAGTGTCCTTCATCAACAGAGAGGGAGGGACAAGGTCCCAAGCCCTCCTCGGACTGACACAGAAGATGCTCACGTGGTGTGCTCCAAGAATCTTGTCACTCAGGGCGACTCATGTTCCCAGTGAACTAAATTATGGAGCGGATGCCCTCTCGAGAGGGCCTCTCTTGGCGTCAGAATGGAGCCTGAACCCACGGGTTGTGGAACAGGTCTGGTCACGATTTGGGAGAGCTTCAGTGGACTTGTTCGCTTGCAAAGCTAACTCGCAGTGTGACCTTTACTTCTCTTTGAAGGAAGCAGATGCACCGTTGGGAACGGACGCTCTGGCACATGACTGGCCAGCAGGGGTGCTGTACTATGCTTTTCCACCTGTCCCTCTGATCGAGGTGACACTGGAACGCGTACGTCAGGGAGCCCTCTCCCTGATACTGATAGCCCCCAGGTGGCCGCAGCAACCGTGGTTCCCGGATTTGATCTCAATGTTATCAGGGATACCATGGCAATTGCCTCCTCACAGGGACCTGCTGACTCAGGCACGTGGGCAGCTTCTACACCCACGTCCAGAGTTGTGGCGGCTCTCAGCCTGGCCTCTGAAGGGAAATGGCTGAGGGCCTATGGCTTTGATTGCTGTATCCAAAAACAAACAGCCACAACATACACAAGGGTGTCCCTTGGTGTTTATGTTTGCTTAGGAGACATTCAATGGGGAGGTTCCTCTCTCCTTTAATGGGCCCCCTACATCAGGGTGGGCTACACTTGTCAGTCGTGCCCTTTGTAACATAAAAGGCTGAGTAATCACACTAGTGGAGCATGCTTATGCTGCCTCTAGTTGGCTTTTCATCTATGTGCCCGGTGGTAACATCAAGCTGATGTTTTCTACGTGGGGTATTTCTTCTTCCCGGACTGTGCTCTCTGCATACCTTGAAGAGAGCAGCTGGGGGATGCCTGCCGTATCTAGGCGGATGTTTCCACATGCATTTTGCCGAGCATTTCAAGGGCGTGAATGGATTACGTTCCCATAGTGATATGTTGCACAGTGACAAGACTGAAAAGGGAACTGAAAGTTATGCACCATAACTCATCTTCCCTGAAGGAAGGGAACGAGGTGCAAAATACCTGGCCCTTTCAATGCTGAAAGCTCAGTGAAGTGCATTCTGGAGATCGATGAATGGGCGTCAGCGGCTTAAGTACCCAGAGGGTGGAGCCTCTGGCGCGACGTTGACGCCCCCTGCCGTAAAGGCGTGATTGTATTCCTTCAGGTAAACTGCGCGGGCGCAATTTCCCATAGTGATATGTTGCACCTTGTTCCCTTCCTTAAGGGAACATGAGTTAAGGTGCATAACTTTCAGGTATTATTTAAGAGATTTCATTTGTTGTTGTTGTTTTTTTTATTATTGATTATGTTATTATTGGTTCAGTTGTATAAGCTATGATGTGAAAATGTTACCATACCATACCACTTTATTTATAAAGCACTTAAAACAGCAACAAGGCCAACCAAAGTGCTGTAATGTAATGTTGGCAAATGGTGGTGTTTTTTTTATAGGCAAATGAGAACACTGCATTGACTTTTGAAAAACGGAATCAATCAGACTGATTCACATCATAATATTTAGTTTAAACAATTTTAAAATTACTCAGAGTGAGTTTGATAACGTATGTTGAATCTTACATTGCAACGTACCTTCTTTCATCCCCTTTGACCTTTGACCTCATCGCTTGATGTTATTTCACTACGATTTTTGCAAAACTGCTAGTTAGTACCTCATCAACCATGACATCAACCAAGAAGCACAGAATATGGAGAAAAGGGCAGCTGAGGCAGATGGCTTCCTATCCTGAACTCAGTTCTGCTGGAGTTTTCTTCCTGTTTAAAAGGAGTTTTCCTTTCCACTGTCGCCTATGTGACTTACTCAGGATGGGAGACTACATCGAAGTACTGATTTGACGCAATCTGTTGGCTACTTGGTTAGATAAATTTTTACTAATTAGCGTTTTATAATGTATGTGTCTGTTTGTGTACAGTGTCTTGAGATATTTGCTTTGAATCTGCACTATATAAATCAAATTAATTGAATTGCATTGAAAGTCCTTGTCCAGGCCAGGCTAAGAGTAGCAAAATGAAGGATAGCTGTATATTCTCTTTCAGGATTTTAAAATAACTTTGTCCAAAAAAATACCAGTGTGAAAGAATGCTTCATTAATTAATACTAGACGTATTTTACGTAACACTTGTCATTTAGTTACAGTAATTTCTGTTTCCTCAATCAAACCAAGTCTTTTAGTTACAAATGTAATTTGGCAAGTTGTTATCTAAGTCTGGATGAAGACTTTTGTCCCTATTTTAGACACTGCTCTATCACTGGTGTGATGGACTGATAAAGTATTAGCTATTATTTATTTTTGACAGAACATCACTTTGAAATAGACAGTCTATCTTTTTAAGATAAGCTATCACTAACAGTTGCAAGCAACACCAACTGGTTAGCAATAACATGTTGGATATTCTTTTGTTTCATTTTGTTATTCATACCACACGGGAAATAATGTTAATTATTGACAGAACATGGTGAAACTGAAGAACTCAACATTAATTGTACTTTAACAAAATCAAACAAAAGTGCAGGAGAAGCAGAAAAATAACATATTTTACAAAGCAAAGCAAAAATGAGAACCAAACAACAATAAAACAATGTAAGACAGCAGCTGTATGGTTTCGGAGAAGAACAAAATAAACTTGACTGAATACCGTATTATTCAGAGAAGTAATGGTAAACAACAAATAAGAACAAATAAAGTCTAATAAGGCTGTCATATTGTAAAGTTTGCAGATGATACAGCGGTGGTGGGATGCATCACAAACAATGATGAGTCCAGCTACAGGCAGGAGGTGGAACACCTGGAGAGCTGGTGCAGGAAGAACAACCTTCACATCATTGTGAAGAAGATAAAGGAGATGGTCGTGGATTTCCGACAGAGCAACCCTCCCCCTCCCCACTGAACATAAGAGGATCTGCAGTGGAAGTGGTCTCCAGCTACAAGTACTTGGACGTGCACCTGAATGATAACCTCAGCTGGAGTAACAACACCACCAGCCTGATCATGAAAGGTCATCAGAGACTCTACTTCTTCAGGTGACTGAGGCGAGGGAAGGGACTGGGAAGCTCAGTCCTCACCTCCTTCTACAGGTGTGCAGTGGAGAGCATCTTGTGCTACAGCATCAACGTGTGGCATGGAGGCTGCACAGCTGCAGAAAGAAAAGCTCTGCAGAGAGTGGTGAAGGCTGCACAGAAGTCTGTTGGAGTCAGTCTCCCCACCATCACAGACATCTACACTCCAGATGCAGGAAGAGGGCCACCTGCATCATGAAGGACCCCACTCACCCAGCACACACACTTTTTGCCCCACTCCCCTCAGGAAGGAGGTTGAGGAGCATTAAGTGTAGAACCACTAGACTGAGGAACAGCTTCTACCCTGAAGCTGTTAGACTCATGAATCCCTAACCAGAACAATCACTGTAATGCTACTTTAATTGGTGATAGTGACTTATCNATCCCCCTCTGTGGCACGAAACGTATAAAGTGCCACTGCTTCCATGCTGAAACCCCTCAACACACACACTCATACACACACCTGCTTTCACACACACAGGTACTCCTGATGCCCCAGGCACTGGGGGAGAAAATGGGGAGATATGTTGTCAAAAGAAAAAGAAAAATAACAAACTAGAAGCAGAGTCCTTGGAGCTACGGAGTGTGTGAGAATCAGAGCAGAGGATGAGAGTGAGTGAGCTCGAAGAGGGGAAAAACACCAATGGCTGCTGCTCAGCAACACACTGCCATGAGTAATACTTAGAGAGAGAGAGAGAGAGAGAGAGAGAGAGAGAGAGAGAGAGAGAGAGAGAGAGCTCACAGGGGCATGAGAGTGGGAGGCACTTCCTGTGTATATATTTGTCTCATACGCTCAGTGTGGCTTCTGTGGATTGCATTAGTGCGCTCTTTAATGTGCATTCTTCTCATTGTGGTTTTGACCTTCTCATGTCTTGCAGGCTATCTTTAGTTTCGCACCATCAAGGTGTGAAAGGATGGAAGTGAACTCATCGTGTGTCTCTCTGGCATACTGTTTTGATCTTAGTTGGAAATATATAAATGGCATGTGAAGATTTGGTGCGTGAATAAAATGAAGGAAACATGTCAAATGTTGAATCAGGATTTTTTTTTTTTTAGTTTTGTGAGATAATTTATCCTGATGATGCCAAAAGCACATGGAGAAAATCTCTTCAACTGTTATTTGACAGGTTGAGGCCTTTTATCCTTTTTGTCTCATTGTGTTTCAAACCTCTTTACCGGGGGACATATATGGACTGCTTAACTGGAAGCACTTCGATTTTTTTTATCAAACCCTCAAACAGACAGTGATTAGATTAATGTGCTGGAGATACCCCCAACATAAACCAATAGTTCGGAACCTTTGAAGCGGAAATCTGGAAGGTTATGAACAATAAATATCTCACCTGTTGTGGACAGCTCTTAAAAAAAATCCTGTTTTGGAGAAATTGTTTAAATATGGCATAAACCCATTGTCAGTCTAACATGTTAACATCTTTTCTCATAATAAATAAATAATCCATCCATCCATCCATCCATCCATCAATCCATCAATCAATCAATCAATCAATCAATCAATCAATCAATCAATCAATCAATCAATCAATCATTCAATCAATCAATCAATCATTCAATCAATCAATTTTATTTATAAAGCACCCTTCATACTAAAAGCAGCTCAAAGTGCTGTACAGAATTATAAAACAATAAACTCACAAAATTAAAGCAAACGACACACACAAAATAAATAAATAAATTAAATTAAATAGTATGGAAAATGTATAGATTGAACAGAGATGAACCAGTTCAGGAAATGCAGTTAAATCAACTGTTAATCCTCAGAATGTGTTGGCGATGACTCTCTCCTTCCAAATAGATTTTAGCTCAATAGTTGTCAAATTGACAGCGTTATAGCCATTTTGGTTGAATAGTTATGGCAGACATTTTAAATTTTGTTGACATCAGTCAGAGAGCAAAATAAAACCTCTTACATGCCACCATTTGTTAAGTTTCTCATTGTTTTTCTAGCCGCACGATGCCCTTGTTGCTACACTAACATTGTTTGGCTACTCATTGGCGTAGCCGAAAGAAAGCAGAAAGAACATGTTTGGCCAATTAAGCTTGAAAAGCAAAAATGAATACAAAAAGTGGAAATTATTCGAAAAAAGCTGAAATTAGCACACACACACACACAGGTTTGTCAATGTGGTTTAGCCGGACTTTTTCGCCAAACCCGCCCGAAGGTGTAATACGGGGTCTACCCCTTCCCGAGGTCCTAGCGACCTGGGACCAAGCTCAGAGCACTCTAAAAATTTTGAAAAAAATTTGGGTCACTTTAGCTTTCCGATAGGAGCTTCACAGCACGTTTTACCACCCAGACTCCAGTGTGGTTTACAAGGACGTCAAAAAATGTGGTTTATGAGGACAAACATGCATTATGGGGTCTTTAAAGGGACATTTAAACTCCGCCTACTTAACATAAAATTAACATAAAACACACAAATGTGACAGGAGGACAAACATGCATTATGGGGTCTTTAAAGAGACATTTAAACTCCGCCTACTTAACATAAAATTAACATAAAACACACAAATGTGACAGGACACTGCATTAGGAGAACAGTTTTTTGAACTGATTTTATTAAACAAATTAGGCACATACTTTATTTATATTCACTAACAAATCTTCAAATGTTTAAAATAAAATAAAACTTAAATGTTTCAAATAAAATAAAATAAAAACTTAAATTCTGTTGACATATTTACATTATTATAAAACATATTAACATTATATACATATTTCTAAAACAAAATTTTACTTTTTCTGCAGGGTTAATCACAACCTAATGTAAAGTACAGGGGATCCCCGACTTACGAGCGACGAAAGAGTTCCTCAGTCTGAGATGACATATTTACATTTTATAAAACATTAACATTACAAACTTGTACATATTTCTAAAACAAAATTTTACTTTTTCTGCAGGGTTAATCACAACCCAATGTAAAGTACAGGTGATCCCTGACTTATGAGCGATGAAAGACTTCTGAGATGACATATTTACATATTATAAAACATTAACATTACAAACTTGTACATATTTCTAAAACAAAATTGTACTTTTTTTACAGGGTTCACCACAACCCACTGTAAAGTACAGGTGATCCCCGACTTACGAGCGACGAAAGAGTTCCTCAGTCTGAGATGACATATTTACATATTATAAAACATTAACATTACAAACTTGTACATATTTCTAAAACAAAATTGTACTTTTTTTACACGGTTCACCACAACCCACTGTAAAGTACAGGTGATCCCCGACTTACGAGCGATGAAAGAGTTCCTCAGTCTGAGATGACATATTTACATATTATAAAACATTAACATTATAAACTTGTACATATTTCTAAAACAAAATTGTACTTTTTTTACACGGTTCACCACAACCCACTGTAAAGTACAGGTTATCCCTAACTTACGAGTGACGAAAGACATCCTCAGTCTGAGATGCTGTATTCAGCTCAGTCTTATAAAGACTTCCTTAGTCTGAGATGTTGTATTCAGCTGAGTCTTATAAATAAAGACTTCCTGATGACAGCCAAAACCAGCTGCTCACATGATCAAGGAGGACCATCAGCCTAAACATTGCCCATTTTCTACATCCATCCATTATCTTTACCCGTTTCTTCCATTTTGGGTCACGGGGGTCGCCGGTGCCCATATCCAGCAATCATAGGGCAAGGGGCGGGGTGCACCTTTCACGGTTCGCAAGTTTATCACAGGGCATCACATTTGTTACATGAAAACATAAAACACTAGAAAGCTTGTTGAACAAGACACATACTAAAATTAAAATACCCTGATGAATGCTCAATAATTCTAGTAGAATAATCAAAAAAGCTAAGTCTGGTCCTCAGGACATTCAAAAAAACAACACAAAGAAAAGCAAAAAAAAAAAAACTGGAAATGTTTAGTCTTTTGTCCAAGTCTGGAGATAATGTATTCAACTCAGTATTATAAATAAAGATTTCCTCAGTGTGAGGTGCTGCATTCAGCTTAGTCTCATAAATAGCACCCTCTCACAGTGGATCAACCAGTTTGCAGGTCCTCCTTTATCATGAGAGCAGCTGGTTTTGGCTGTCATCAGCAAATTGGTTGATCCACTGTGAGAGGGTGCTTTTTATAAGACTGAGCTGAATGCAACATCTCAGATTGAGGAAACCTTTCGGACAAATGACTTCCACAGTCTTGGATGCTGTACTCAGCTCAGTCTTATAAATAAATACTTCCTCAGTCTGAGGTACTGCATTCAGCTCAGTCTTATAAATAGCACCCTCTCACAGTGGATCAACGAGTTTGCTGAACAGCCAAAACCAGCTGCTCTCATGATCAAGGAGGACCTGCAAACTGGTTGATCCACTGTGAGAGGGTGCTATTTATAAGACTGAGCTGAATGCAGCACCTCAGACTGAAGACGTGTTTCGGACGAATGACTTCCTCAGTCTTACATGCTATGTTCAGCTCAGTCTTATAAAAGAAGACTTCCTCGACAAAGTTTTTTTTACAGTTTTTACATCAAAGTACAATTCAAACAAAAACACTTTCATCGATTCATCGCAAACCTGTTGCTTCCTCTCACATTCCTCCTTGGTGATCAGTTCACCTCGATATTCCAAAAGAAAGTCATATTTTGCAAAGGATTTATTTGCTAAGATTCCTCAACCTAGTTATATAAATAGGAAAAATTGTATTTTTTGTTAACACTAATAAAGCTCCACATACCTTTTAAGTTCACTGATAAATTTGATGACAAGGCCCTAAATAAAGACTTCCTCAGTCTGACGTGCTGCATTCAGCTCAGTCTCATAAATAGCAAACTCCACTTGAGATTTCATGATAGAATGCAGACTGCTTTGCCTTATGTTTTAAATGTGTTTTCTCCAATATTCCTTGTGTCAGGAGAAAAGCAACATTTTGAAGTGCTGGGAAAAACAGGGAAACTTGTGTCTGACATATTAGGATCAGATATTGCTGCTTTTTCCAGAATCTGTCCAACTTTGGACTGGCTACATTGAAGGGGGACACAGAGACATCTGGACAAGTCTCAGTCCATCACAGGGACACATTTACAAGTCTCCAGTCCATCACAGGGACACATTTACAAGTCACCAGTCCATCACAGGGACACGTGGACAAGTCTCCAGTCCATCATAGGGACACCTGGACAGGTCTCCAGTCCATCACAGGAACACATTTACAAGTAATATAATAATAATAATAATAATAATAATAATAATAATAATAATAACAATAATAATAATAATAACTGACAAGTTATAATAATAACAAGTCTCCAGTCCATCACAGGGACACCTGGACAGGTCTCTTCTCTTAGAATTGAGAAAGCCTTTTGGATGAAGGGCGAAACGTCTTCTGCTACAAATAAAAGTCCAGTTGTTTTTTTATTGAACACATTTTTTTGATTGTAACAAAGACCTCGGTACATACCAGGCAACTAGGTTATTAGTCATTTCATTATAAAGCCAGGTTGCATAGGTACCAGGTACATACCAATTGAGTACAAGATAACATGTCATTTTATAGAATAGTCTGGTACAAAATATACATACTGGTTAAATAACCAGTATGCTACCAGTATCTGGGGTATGTACCTTTCTGTATTATGTATTAATATTGTATAAATCTGTGTTACACTTTTAAATACTTTATTTAAAAAAAAAGTTCCTCCATATTTTTTTCAACCTGTAGCTTGGATATCTTTGCCAGTTGTGTTGGGGGAGCTGGTAATCTGTAAAATTCCCTGTGAACACGGATGTCATGGCCCAAGAAGTCTGCAACCTGGTCAAGTTCATTGTTTTTTAAGTTCAAGACTTGTGAGAGCGTGGCTACATGTTTCCGTAGTTGTGTTGACCTGAGGAACTCTGGGTGCTATGCTCCACACTGGCTTGCATGAACACGCAGACTGTCCTGTCCTCTGTAGTGACTCATTGATTTAGGTCTTGCAAATAGAAATAAGTTTGTTTGTAAAACAACACATGTCTCTCTCTTACTTGCCAATAAAGTCAGTGCATCCACCACATTTGGTGCGAGTAAAACTGCAACCTTTCGGCCTCTTTTCACAATGATTTCAACCCGAGTGAAATGGCTGCAGAGCTTCTGTTCAACCGTTGACAAACCCATGGCAACATCATCATGGAGCTTGGTGGTGTCACGCTCCATAAAACTTCGTAGGTGCATCTTTGAAACCTCTCCTGCTCGTCTACGATTGAACACAATGACCTATGCAAGTGTAACTTTTGCAAGTTCTGCATAAGTCTGGGGGCTGGCTTCATCTTTCAAGGTGTTAAAGGCATTTTCTCCTGATTTATTCAGATGCTGATGCAGAAGCTTAACATCTTCAGTGAATGGTAATGTTAATGGCCTATTGTATTTGGCATGATTTTAAGTGCTAAGGGCACTATGAGACACCATCTCTGACCATTTTGATGAGCACAGTTTTTTGAATGCGTCTGACGACTTCATCAGTTGTTCATCTTCTGCCATGAGTGCTCGGCAATGAACAAGGTTACAGATTTTGTTCAGTGTATGTCCCAGTTTTATGGCAAGGCTTGTTTTTTTGTATGAACGTGTTTCTTCATCAAAGCCTGACACAGTCTTTACTGCTTGCACAACTCTCTGGAAGTTAGCAGGTTTCACAGCATCCTCTAGGTTATGTATTGCATATTTTGTGCGCAGACATATCAACAAACGGCCAACTTCATGAAGCTTTTGTCGCATGTAGTCGTATTTTGAGGGGTCTTGTCCATGTCTGTTGTGGAGTGACTGAGCAAACTGAATAATACACAGGTCATTTCTCACAGCTGAGGTAACATCGTCGGGTTTCATACTTTTAATGATCTTACAAACACCACTTCAGATTTCATGATAGAATGCAGACTCTTTAGCCAAAGCCAAACTCAGCACTTTGGCTCTTCCAGGTGGATTATCCATATCCATATTTTCTGGCTTACAGGGGCATCTACGGACATGTCTCCATAGTTGCTTTTGAACGTACATTCCTTCACAGTAGATACAGTGAATAAATGTTCCATCTACGGCCTTAGCTTTTGTCTTTCTCTTCACTTTCAAGGGCCCTTGTCCACCTTGTAAAACTGCATTGTTATGCTTGTGAATTCCCCTGTTCCTCAATTTTTCTAATAAAACTTTGCGCTCTTTAGAATCCTTGTGAAGGGAAAACAGTTGGATAATTTCAGGATGCGTCTGGTGTGTTTGCAAATGGCGTGAAATTTTAGTTTGTGGCTTACCACAAACATAACAGAAGTTTTGTAGACATGTAATCTGCTTTGAGGATTCCTGTTTGAGAAGCTCATCTTTTCTGTCTGGTTTATCCTTTGAGTATGTGGTAGAAGTGGCTTGGCCTGATGTTTTAAATGCGCTTTCTCCAATATTACTTGTGTCAGGAGGAAAGCACCATTTTGACGTGCTGGGAAAAACAGGGAAACTTGTGTCTGACATATTAGGATCAGGTATTGCTCCTTTTTCCAGAATCTGTCCAACTTTGGACTGGCTACACTGAAGGGGGACACAGGGACATCTGGACAAGTCTCCAGTCCATCACAAGGACACATGGACAAGTCTCCAGTCCATCACAGGGATACCTGGACAGGTCTCCAGTCCATCACAGGTACACAGGGACAAGTCTCCAGTCCATCACAAGGACACATGGACAAGTCTCCAGTCCATCACAGGGACATGTGGACAAGCCTCCAGTCAATCACAGGGACACCTGGACAGGTCTCCAGTCCATCACAGGGACACATTTACAACTCTCCAGTCCATCACAGGGACACATTTACAAGTCTCCAGTCCATCACAGGGACATATTTACAAGTCTCCAGTCCATCACAGGGACATCCTGGACAGGTCTCCAGTCCATCACAGGGACACGTGGACAAGTCTCTAGTCCATCACAGGGACACATTTACAAGTCACCAGTCCATCACAGGGACACGTGGACAAGTCTCCAGTCCATCACAGGGATACCTGGACAGGTCTCCAGTCCATCACAGGTACACAGGGACAAGTCTCCAGTCCATCACAAGGACACATGGACAAGTCTCCAGTCCATCACAGGGATACCTGGACAGGTCTCCAGTCCATCACAGGTACACAGGGACAAGTCTCCAGTCCATCACAAGGACACATGGACAAGTCTCCAGTCCATCACAGGGACATGTGGACAAGTCTCCAGTCAATCACAGGGACACCTGGACAGGTCTCCAGTCCATCACAAGGACACATTTACAACTCTTCAGTCCATCACAGGGACACATTTACAAGTCTCCAGTCCATCACAGGGACACATTTACAAGTCTCCAGTCCATCACAGGGACATCCTGGACAGGTCTCCAGTCCATCACAGGGACACGTGGACAAGTCTCCAGTCCATCACAGGGACACATTTACAAGTCACCAGTCCATCACAGGGACATCCTGGACAGGTCTCCAGTCCATCACAGGGACACGTGGACAAGTCTCCAGTCCATCACAAGGACACATGGACAAGTCTCCAGTCCATCACAGGGATACCTGGACAGGTCTCCAGTCCATCACAGGTACACAGGGACAAGTCTCCAGTCCATCACAAGGACACATGGACAAGTCTCCAGTCCATCACAGGGACATGTGGACAAGTCTCCAGTCAATCACAGGGACACCTGGACAGGTCTCCAGTCCATCACAGGGACACATTTACAACTCTTCAGTCCATCACAGGGACACATTTACAAGTCTCCAGTCCATCACAGGGACACATTTACAAGTCTCCAGTCCATCACAGGGACATCCTGGACAGGTCTCCAGTCCATCACAGGGACACGTGGACAAGTCTCCAGTCCATCACAGGGACACATTTACAAGTCACCAGTCCATCACAGGGACATCCTGGACAGGTCTCCAGTCCATCACAGGGACACGTGGACAAGTCTCCAGTCCATCACAAGGACACATGGACAAGTCTCCAGTCCATCATAGGGATACCTGGACAGGTCTCCAGTCCATCACAGGTACACAGGGACAAGTCTCCAGTCCATCACAAGGACACATGGACAAGTCTCCAGTCCATCACAGGGACATGTGGACAAGTCTCCAGTCAATCACAGGGACACCTGGACAGGTCTCCAGTCCATCACAGGGACACATTTACAACTCTTCAGTCCATCACAGGGACACATTTACAAGTCTCCAGTCCATCACAGGGACACATTTACAAGTCTCCAGTCCATCACAGGGACATCCTGGACAGGTCTCCAGTCCATCACAGGGACACGTGGACAAGTCTCCAGTCCATCACAGGGACACATTTACAAGTCACCAGTCCATCACAGGGACATCCTGGACAGGTCTCCAGTCCATCACAGGGACACGTGGACAAGTCTCCAGTCCATCACAGGGACACATGGACAAGTCTCCAGTCCATCACAGGGACACATGGACAGGTCTCTAGTCCATCACAGGGACATGTGGACAAGTCTCCAGTCCATCACAAGGACACCTGGACAGGTCTCAAGTCCATCACAGGTACACAGGGAAAAGTCTCCAGTCCATCACAAGGACACATGGACAAGTCTCCAGTCCATCACAGGGATACCTGGACAGGTCTCCAGTCCATCACAGGTACACAGGGACAAGTCTCCAGTCCATCACAAGGACACGTGGACAAGTCTCCAGTCCATCACAGGGACATCCTGGACAGGTCTCCAGTCCATCACAGGGACATCCTGGACAGGTCTCCAGTCCATCACAGGGACATGTGGACAAGTCTCCAGTCCATCACAAGGATACCTGGACAGGTCTCCAGTCCATCACAGGGACACATGGACAGGTCTCTAGTCCATCACAGGGACATGTGGACAAGTCTCCAGTCCATCACAAGGACACCTGGACAGGTCTCAAGTCCATCACAGGTACACAG